>WBNM01030196.1:73345-139849 GCA_013399055.1 Ramphastos sulfuratus
GGGGGGGGGGAGGAGAGAAGAAGACAATGAAATGAAAGTTCAAAAATTGACCAAAAAAAATCCAAAAAAAGGCAAAAGAAAGGACAAAAAGGACCAAAAAAAGGACAAAAAGGGACAAAAAACACTAAGAAAGACAAAAAGGGAACTTGTTTCACCAGGGTGGGTGGGAGGCTGTAAACCTGGTGGATCCTGTACACCTGTGGCTCTGCTCAGCACCATCCAGCTCAACCCAATTCCCCTCCAGTATGGTCAGGGCATGCCTGACCATCTGCAGAAGTTGATGCAATGCATCTAAATTTTACCTATTCTCTATTTATTCAAAGTAACTTAAATCTTATTTATTTAGAGCCCATAGTGTGCCATAGTTTCCCTTCTCTGTTCCTCTCTCTCTCTATTCTTTTTGTTTGTTTGTTTGTTTTATAATTTTATTTATTGACCCCAAATGGTGCCAAGTGCAGTTTACATTTATGATGTTTTTACCATTTATTCTGAAGGATGAGGTTTAAAAAAAAAAAAAAAAAAAAAAAAAGAGGGGTCTGNAAAAAAAAAAAAAAAAAAAAAAAAAAAAGAGGAGTCTGATTTTTTTTTAAACAAGCTTGAACTCAGCTGCGATGAGTTCCATATTCACCCAAAGTGGAAATAAAAGGAGGGTTCTGTGGATTTCTTGCTGGTTCTTGTCTGTCGCTGCTGCCTGTAGCTTGTGGTGGTCCTTAGAGGTCACAGCTGGGTCAAGGCTTGTCCAGCATTTCCATCAATGGACCTGAAAGGACCTCTGGAGCTCACCCACTCCAACCCCCTGCCCCAGCAGGGCACCCACAGCAGCTTGCCCAGGAACACAATGCCCGGGCGGGGGGAAGTTGGAAGCTCTGCAGAGAAGGAGACTCCACAACCTCTCTGGGCAGCCTGCTCCAGCCTCCAGCACCCTCACACCAAAGGAGTTGCTCCTCCTGCTCAGATGGAACCTCCTGGTACCAGTGTGTGCCCACTGCACCTTGTCCTCTCCCTGGGCACCACTGAGCAGAGTCTGGCCCCAGCCTCTTGTCCCCCACAGCTCCTTTGGCTCTTGCTGAGCATTGCTTAGATGCCCGCTGGGGCTGCTCTTCTGCAGGCTCTCAGCCCCAGGGCTCTCAGCCCCTGCTCCTCACAGAGCTGCTCCAGGCCCCTCAGCATCTTCTGGGCTCTCTCCAGCAGTTCCTTGATTCTCTTGAACTGGGAAGCCCAGAACCGGACCCAGGAGTCCAGACGTAGCCTCCCTAGGGCAGAGTAGAGGGGAAGGAGAACCTCCCTTAACCTGCACTTTGGCCACACTCTTCCTTATGCACCACCACCACCCTGTTGGCCATGGGAACAAGTTGCTGGCTCATGGTCAACTCAGTTCTTCCAAGCAGCGCCAGGTCCTTCACAGAGCTGCTTCCCAGCAGCTCAACGCCATTCAAGCGGCGATTAGAAGCCTCATTTAACACCTTATCTGCAGTCAGCACACATCAGCCCTCCCACTTAGCACACATTCACCCTACTCAGCCCACATCACCCTCGGATAACCCAGATTAGCCCAGCCTGAGGCACATTCCCTGCCTATAACACTCATCCTGGTGCAGAGCACCTATGTCCCTGGTGCAGGGAGTACAGGGATGCAGGATCTCCACATCCTCCTCCTTTCAGAGCACCACCCCAGTCTGATCAGGAAAATCTGATTTGAGATTGGTTTGGTGTTTTTTTGTTTTTTGGGTTTTTTTGTTTGGTTTGGGTTTGTTTTTTTTTTTTCTTTTTTTGTTGTGGGTTTTGGGGCTTTTTTTAGTGCAAAATGATAGAATCATTAAGGCTGGGAAAAGCCTTTAAGCTTATGGAGTCCACCTGCCAACCCAGCCCCACCATGCCCACCTGGACAAGACAACCTTTGAGGGTCCCTTCCAGCCTGATGCTGTCTGTGAATCTGTAAACCATGTCCCCATGTGCCATGGCCACAGTGTCAGAGGACCACGGGGTCACAGGATGTCAGGGGCTGGAAGAGACCCAAAGAGCTCATCCAGTCCAATCCCCCTGCCAGAGCAGGACCAGACAACACAGCTCAGGTCACACAGGAACACATCCAGACAGACCTGGAAAGGCTCCAGAGAAGGAAATTCCACAACCTCTCTGGGTAGCCTGTGCCAGGGCTCTGGAACCCTTGTGTTGAGGTGGTCACACCTCCGGTTTCCTAAACCCCTCCAGGGATGTGGACTCCACCACCTCCCTGAGCAGCCTGTGCCAATCCCTGACCACTTCTGAAGCAAAGAAACTTTTCCTCACCTCCAACCTAAACCTCCTCTGGTGCAACTTGAGGCCATTTCCTCTCATTATATCACATATACTAGGGAGAAGAGAGCATCCCCACTTCACTCCAGCATCCTTTCAGGGAGTTGTAGAGAGTGAGAAGGTCTCCCCTGAAAATAAGCTGAAGCTCTCTGGTGCCCACGGGGGATGGGAAAGCAAAGCCACCGAGCTGCTCTGCCAGGCTTGGCACCAACCACCGAGGACCAACTGGGGTGGAGGGGGAGGAAAGCAAGGAGAAAACAAACCAGAAGCTGGTGAACTGCTTTGGAACCACAAAGGTTTATAGTGGGCTTGGGGGGAATGGAAAAAAAGGTCTGTTTATATTGCCCCCCTCCAGCCTCCTCCGATGCCACCCAGAGGTCTGACAGCCGCAGCCGGCTCGTGGCCGAGTCAAACATTCAGGCTCGAAGCTCCACTTTGTAAATATTTTATGAAGCATCTTTGGAGGCTCATAAATCTTGGCTCTGTGTGTGTGTGCAAGCATGCCTGCATGTGTGTGCTGCAGGCACTCAGAAAAGCTGTGACCCTGCTGCCAGCCTGACTCCCCCACGGCCAGAAAAAAATAGGACGGAAAAGAAAAAAAGAAAAAGAAACAAAAATGAGAAAGAAAAGAGGAGAAAGAAAGAAAATAGAGAAGGAGAAAGGAGAGAGAAAGAGAAATAAAAGAGGGAAAGAAAAGAGGAAATAAAGAAAGAAGAGAGAAAGAGAAAGGAAAGAGAAGAGAGGAAAGACAAAAGATAAAGAAGAAAATGAGAGAGAGGAGATCTGATCAATGTCTATCAATACCTGAGGGGTCAGTGTCAAGATGAAGGGGCCAACCTCTTTTTGGTGATGCCCTGTAACAGGACAAGGGGCAATGGGCACAACCTGGAAGCCAGGAAGTTCCACCTCAACATGAGGAGAAACTTCTTTGGTGTGAGGCTGGAACAGACTGCCCAGAGAGGCTTTGTGGAGTCTCCTTCTCTGGAGCCTTTCAAAACCCACCTGGATGTGTTTCTGCATGCCCTGCCCTGGGTGAGCCCTCCGAGGAAAGAGACCCGAGCTGGGACTGCACTGCCTGTTCATTCAGATGTTTATTCAGAGGGACCTCAGCAAACATCAGCACCAAGGCTCCGGTAGGACCAAAACTGAGCTCCCTGGCCACGCACAGCCCTTGCCCTGCATCCAGCAAATGCCACCTTGTGCACATAGAAACTCTGTTGATCAAGGCTGCAGTGACCCAAGTTGGCCACCGCTGCAAGAGGCATTTAAACCTCCTAGGTACTGCAGCCCTGCCCCAACACACTTGGCACTGCCACCCCCCTGGCACTGCTACTCCTTTCCTGCAGTATGCTCCTTCAAAACAGGCTGAAGAGGAACAACTCAGGTGAGGTGAATCTGTTCATGGAGCTTCCGCCAATGGCTTCTCCCTGAAAGACTTTTTATGACATTGGCTAAAGCCAAGAGGAACCTGCCTGTGGCTGCCTTCACACAGGCAGCACGGCTCAGCCCCAGCAGCCCCTGCAAGCTGCTTTTCCATATGGGATGGGAGGCAGCTGGGCTTGGTGCCTCCACACGTGGTGCTCTGTCACTGCTCTGTTTACTCTGATTTGTAAGGGCAATGCCAGCAAAGGGCAGCTGTGTGGAGTTGATGTTCAAGGGTGAAGCCTTCCCAGTGGGAGCCTTGAGGTGGAAGGACTTAGCTTAGGGACAGAAATCTTCTTCCAGATGGAGCAGGAGCAATGAAATGAGTAAATGCCCATCCCAGCTCCCCAGTGCCACTCACTGAGGGGAAGAGACTTCACAGAGCTCATCTACAGAACATTTCTTACCCCCTTACCCACATCCATCTCACCTCTACCATAGCCTCAAAGTCTAAAATTTGCCCATCTCTAAAAATGAGGTGGTTGGTGAGAGCCCAGGAGCTATGAGGTGTGGGTGCCTGCAGGGAGATGAAGCAGAAGCACAGAGAGTTGGTTTGCAGCAAAAATTGGTGCCCTTTGAAGCAGGCTAGGGAAGACCTGGCACATGTTTCTAGCTGAGTTTCCGAAGGAGTTTGGCTAAGGTCCACCAAAGGCTGTTCAAGAAGCTAAGCAGCCTCAGGAAGGTCTCATCTAAAGAGCTACTTTTAGAAGGACAGAGAAGAGGTGGAAGTGGAAGATTCCTTCTTGAGCTTGTGCTTATTGACTCATCCAACCAAGCTGCAAAGCTCAGCAAAGCCAAAGGTTGCTGATAGAAAGGAGGAACCTGCAGCAGCAAAGCCAAGGTTCTGCTGCTGGTCCTTCTTCTAGAGAGGGACTGCAGGAGGAAACACAGAGTGAAACCTCTGGAAAAGTTTGCTAACTGCTGAGGAAAATAATTGCACTTCTGTGAGCATTGCTGACCTCGGAGTTTCCTCCTGGAAACAGCCTGAGGTCAGGACAGGCCTCTGAGAAGCTCAGCCCAGGGCTCAGCAGCACTCAGGGACACAAAGGGAAGGTCCAGAGATGTTGGCAGGCAGTTGGGAAGGGCACAGCTCTGTCTGCTGGCCCCCATGCCACTGGAGATGGAAACAGCTTCCAGAGGTGGGGCAGGGAGGGCAGCAGGAAGCTCATGGCAGGCTGATTTTAACCTGTTTTTTTAAACACATCAGAGGCATCAGCTGCAAGAGACAGACGCTGCAAGGTAGAAGCTACACACAGGAGGAGGGAGCTGGTCCTGCCCATTCCCTGCACTGCAACTTCCAGCCCTTTCAGGGCATTCTTGGACACTCCTTACCTGCTGCTGTCAGACCCCTCCTCAAGCCCACACTACCTCCATAACCAGACCCCATCCTTGGGAAAGAAATGGAGTAGTTCTAGGACCATTTAGCATCCCAAGGGGCAGTGAAGGAGAGCCTGAGGCAGAACAAGGGCAGAGACAGGGCTGTAGGGGCTGGGAGGAGGGAGCCTGGCCAGTTCCTCCTGCAGCAGCTGGCAGCCTCGTTGGCATGGCCAACCTTTGCACAGCCAAGGCCTCAGAGCAGGTGTTTATGACAGCTCTCTCTGTTACTCATTGCCCTCTCGATCACCTGTGGAGGTGACCTTGAATTCTTCGAAGAGATTAAGGGTGAGCCTTGCAGACCAAGATGCACTCAAACAGAACCAGTTGTTCAGGGAGCAGTTAACAATAAAACCGAGCTGGCAGCTTTCTCCTCCAGCCAGACAAAGACACAGAAACACCTAATTGCTTCCTCCTCTTTGTTCACTCCAGAGCTTCTCTTGTTCCTCCCTTTCCTCCAAGTCCAACCTCTCTCTCTTGTGGCACTGCAACCCATCGGCAGGGATTGCATCAGAGAGGGCTGAGCAAGCGGCGCTTACACAAACCACCGGGACAGGTCGGGCACCACCTGGTACCTGCTCTGTGTGGTCTGCAGGAAGTGGCAGGCTTTGCACAGGTCTATGGCCCAGTCGTAGTCTGCGTTGGGCTTCAGCCACTGGCGCCACTGGAAGTAGCTCTGGTACCGCTCGGCGTCCTCGCTCAGCTCCTGCAGGTAGTGTGCCAGGTCCTTGGCACTGGCAAAGTCGTCGATGTGGATGAAGGAGTTGGGGGGCAGGAAGCGCTCATAGTTCTGCCGGGAAGGTCCCAGCACCACCGGGACGGTGCCGGAGGACAAAGCATTCCGCCAGAGCTTCTCGGTGATGTAGTCCTCGTGCTGGGAGTTCTCAAAAGCCAGGTAGAACTTGTACTGGGCCAGGGTGCTAAGGAGCTTGTCCCTGGGCAGGGGCAGGTGGTACCGCCCGTAGATGTCCACCTCGATGTGGTTCTTCAGCTCCTTGTAGTATCTCACTCGGCGAGAGCTTTCCACCCAGTTGCTGACCACCCAGGCCACCAGCTTGGTCTTGGGTGGGATGCTGAGGGGCTGGGGCTCACCAAGGAGCTGCAGCTCCCCATAGGGAGTGAAGATATCTGAGTCTTTCCTGTAAGACATGGTCAGGTTGAAGAGGTTGTTCATGGCACCCAAGTTGGGGGAGTGACTTGGGGACTCTAGGTTGAACCAGATCCAGCGCTGGGACTGCAGCCTGGGGACCTGGGTCAGCTTCTTTGGGTCCCAGCAGACATCCCTGTGATGAATCACCACAGCGTGAGCCCTTTGGGACCAGCTGTGGTCCACAGTGAAGTGGCAGTCAGGGGTTCCGTAGAGCTGGGAGCAGTTGGCAAAACTGAAGTGCTGCCCAAAGGGCCACTGCCAGAGCAGGATGGTCAGCCTCTGGTCGCCCTTTGGTGGGGCATTGCTCTCCACAGCATGGGCTGGTGGTGCAGTGGGCCTGGCAGTGTGCTGCTCGAGCCAAGGAGTCTTGAGCTCATGCAGATAGACAAAGAGACAGAAGCCGAAGATGAAGCTGAGGGGCAGCACAAAGATCTTCTTGCAGGAGAACTTCTTCCCTTCCACAGGCTCCATGAACAGATCTGCAAACAGAGGACAAGGAGCCACAGGTGCACAGAATCACAGGATGGTAGAGGGTGGAAGGGACCTGGAAAGGTCATCAACTCCAACCGCCCTACTGGAGTAGGACCACCTAGGGCAGGTCACACAGAAACCCACCCCTGTGGGTTGTGAAAGTCTGCAGTGGGAAGGGCTAAAGGGGTTAGGAAGCCTGCTCAAAGCACCACCATAAATAAAAAATGAGAATCAGAGGATCCCAGAATGGTAGAGGCTGGAAGGGACCTCTGGAGGTCACTGAGTCCAACCCTCCTGACAAGGAAGGTCACACAGGAGCACGTCCAGGTGGGGCTGGAATCACTCCAGAGAAGGAGACTCCACAGCCTCCCCTGCTCCAGGGCTCTGCCAGCCTCACGCTGGCAAAGTTTTCTCCTTACATTTGCTCAGAAGCTCCGTGGGAAGGAGGCTCCAGTTCAGGGTGTGACAGGGAGGTACTGACAGGGCTCTGGGGGATGACCTTCTGCAGGCAGGAGAAGGCCTTTCAGCTATCCACATGGGGCTGCCATCTTGTTTTAGCAGCCATTTCAGGCTGGGTGCCACTGCCCTGTGGCCAGGAGCTGGAGACCATCGAGTCCAACCATCAGCCCATGGCACCAAGCACCACCAGGCACCACCCCATGCTGCATGGAAATGCAGAGTTTGTACCCAGTCTCTAGAAGAAGGCATAAAGGAGTGGACAAATCTATTCTACTTGATTCAGATATAGATCACAGAATGGGGCAAGCCCAGGCTGGTTTGGATGTGAAGGACCCTGCCAAGATCAGCTAGTCCAAGCCCCTTGCAGTCATCAGGGACAGGCGCAACTGAAGCAGGCTGCTCAGAGCCCCCAGACAACCTGAGCTGCTGCCAAAGGATGCCTGCAGGAAGGCTGCAGAGGGACTCTTCATGAGGGAGTCCAGAGACAGGATGAGGGGGAATGGTCTGGATCTGAGGGAGAGCTGAGGAGTTAAAAACATATAGCTATAAAAACACAGATATGCCATAGCCAGGCTGGAGCCCTCCACCTTACCGTGTCTGGACTGGTCACCAGGAGGGCTGAGGGGTACCAGAAGTAGTGGGGGGGGGCGGGCATGGAGAAGTCAAAATATGGCCAAACACTACAGAGCCCTGCAAGGAAGGTCCTGAAGGGTCCTCCAGCACAAATCCTGCCACATGCAGAAATGATCAACGAGACCAAGTGCAAGGTCTGGATCTGAGTCAAGGCTAACCCAAGCACCAATATAGGCTGAGAGCAGCCCTAAGGAGAGGGACTTGGGGGTGCTGGTGGAGGAGAAGCTCAATGTGAGCCAGCAGTGTGCTCTGGNCCCCAGCACCCAAGGGCAGCCCTGCAGCAGAGGAGCGCTGGGCAAGCCTGGGGCTTGGCATGGGCTGCCACATGGCTGTGGAGGTGGAGAAGCAGAACTCAACCATGTCAGCGTCGAAGAGGCTTGGGCACAGTAAGAAGACACCAAGGGGGTCCCCAGAAAGACGAACCAGGAGGACCCAGAGACCTGTCAGCCACAAACTGGGTTTTGAGGTCAGTGTCACAGCAGGGTGAGAGGTGAAGGATGCCCTTGGCTGGGGACATCCAACAGCTTCCTTGAGCAGGGCTGCTGGGTGGGCTGGGGCTGTGCTCCCTGACCCCAGTGCCCATTCCCGAGCAGCCTTTATCTTTCCTGGTTAATGATCAGCTCTGTGTGTTGTGCTTCCATTTCCTGCAGCTTTCTCAGGGCAAACAGCTCCTATGATGATGACCACCACATGCACCCCCTGCCTTCCTCTCTGCCATTGCACCACCACCACCACCAGCAGTGCTTTTATCACCAGCATCCCGTGGGCTGCTCCTCAGGACCAGGCAGAAGTCACATTCTTGTGACATTGCTTTTCTTTAACTGACTCATGGGAGGGTGGCAGAGCCCTGGAGCAGGCTGCCCAGAAGGGCTGTGCAGTCTCCTTCTCTGGAGACCTTCAAAACCCACCTGGGTGCATTGCTGTGTGACCTGCTCTAGGTGATCCTGCTGCAGAGGGGAGGTTTGGACTCAACCATCTCCACCTCTGCCATTCTGGGATTCTGTGTGACCCACTTGCTGTGGTCTCTAAGAATCTGGGGGTGATGCCTGTGCCCCAAAGCCCAGGCCTTGCTGCTTCCGCAGCAGCCAGGGCTGCCTGACAGGACAGGTTGGATGCTTGTTCCCTGCCACTTGTTTGACCTAAAGAGAAGGACATCTGTAGAGCACAGCCTACACTTGCCCATGATCCTGCAGGTCACTGGAAGGTCCCCTAGAAGAGCAGGATTTCCAGCAGAAGATGGTGGGTACAGCACCTGCCACCTTCTCACCTCCTCTGTCAGTGGCACTTACACTACTGACTGGCATGGCATGGAAGCAGAAAGGGAAGCAAACCCTCGGGGCAAGCAGAGATGGAAGAGAGAATCCACAGCCCCCATCCCTCCTCTTCCTCACAGCCCAAGTCCAGTTCCTCTCCCCTCCCCCAAAAAAAAAAAAAGGATAGTGGCAACTCACCTCCGGTCTTGGTTCCTGGAGAGAAGGTGCTCTGAGAAGGGGAAGAGCAAAGTGGGTGACAAGCAGGAAAAGAGAAGGAAGAGGATTGCGGTGCCAGGGCAGGGTTGGCAGGGAGTTGCAGGTGTTCCTCTGAGCCCTGTGCTGCGCATGCCAGCTCCTACCACCATAAACTTGTCACCCAGGGAGGAGAGCTCTAATCAAACCTGGGCAGATTCCTCCTTGCCAAATAAAGGAAGGGTCAGATCAAGCAGCTCCGGCAGTGTTTGTGGTTGAAGTCTGCCTCACCACCACGCACACCCCTGCGCATGCCCTCACCTGCTTCCTCCACCAGCCCCAGTCTGCAGCCTCTGCCTCTCATCTGCTCTCTCCCCCACCTGCTGCTGCTGGAGGACAGCTTTGCCTGGAGAGGACAGGCCAAGCTGGCACCGAGTGATGGCTTAGGCATCAGGTCTGCCAGCCCCACAGGGTGCGCGGCACAGCTGCAGCCATCCCCATGATAGGGCCACACAGGGCCACAGGATGTCAGGGGTTGGAAGGGACCCAAAGAGGTCATCGAGTCCAACCCCCACCTTCCTGTCACCTCTCCAGGATCTCCAGGCAAAGCACATAGAAACAGTCGGGGTTGGAAGTGACCACAAGGATCATCCAGCTCCAACTCCCTGCCATGTCCAGGGACACCTCACCCTAGATCAGGCTGTCCACAGCCTCACCCAGCCTGGCCTTAAGCACATCTTGGAGCTGGTGCCTTCAGCCATCACCAGGAGCTTCACAATGATGCTTGAGCAAGCCTGTCTGGGGTATCTGCTGTGGTTCATGCCTGGGAGTGCCTGCAGGCACTTTGTACACCATGCTCCGTGGTTTGTTTGCTGTGAGCAGAGTGAATTGATCTTGCACTGGCTGCACCTGGCTGGGGTGTTCAGAGGCTATTATGTGCTCTTAGCAGACTCAGGCTGTTGGGCTGCACTCGAATGCACAGAAAGAGTTTTCTCAGAACCATGGACACATGCAGGCTTACACAGCCCTTCAGGACCACCAAGCCCAACCTAGAGCCCTGCTCTACAACATTCACCTTAAACCATCTCCCCAAGCACCACATCCAAACCACCTTAAACACAGCCAGTCTGGGAGCCTCCAGCACCTCCCTGGGCAGCTCATGCCAGTCCCTGACCACTCTCTCCTAATGTCCAATCCAAACCTCCCCAGCCTCAGCTTGAGGCCATTCCCCCTTGTTCTGTCTCCAGCTCCCTGTGAGCAGAGCCCAGCAGCAGCCTCTCCACAATGTCCCTTCAGGTAGCTGCAGACAGCAATGAGGTCTGCCCTCTCTGGGCACTCTCTGGGAAACCAGACCCATGAGGAAGTTAACCTGAGGAGGAACAATGAATGAATGCAAATGAAACAAATGAGGAAGAGTGGGGAAGCCAAAGCTGTGGCTTGAGACCTGCTGTAAGTGGCTTACGTGGCAGGTGGCTTAGTGCAGGAGGTGATGTGAGGCTGCGGGAGGGAGGGAACAAAGAGGCTGTTCAGGCAATCAAGTTGGCAGGACCAAATGCAGCTGACACCAAGATTTACTGGTGTGTGATTAACAGTGCCAGTAATCCCCACATCTGAGAACAAATAGCTGGGGAGAAGCTTCCTGGTTGCTGCCCTCACTGACTGAGCAAGGAGCTTCAGATGCTGAGCTGGGGAGGGCTGAAACTTCCCCCACCAAGGGGACAGATGTGGCTGGCTGGGGGATGATAGGAGGTGAGCAGCTGAATCACAGAATGGTTTAGTTTGGAAGGGACCTCAAAGCTCAGCCAGTCNTGGTGGGGTCAAAGAGGTCACCAAGCACAGCTGGTCCAAAACAGATAACCCACAGCCAGCAGCTTGGATTCATCAACCTTAATACATGGCCCAGAGGTTAGATTGGTCCCTGAGGCCAAGTGACCCAGCTTGGCTCCCATCCCAGCTTCTCCTCAGCAGCCCTGGGCTGTCCTTGGTCCACATTTAGATGCTGTTTGGAACAGGCTGAAGTCATGCCAAGGTGATGATAAGTGGGCAGCAGTTAGACCTGGCTCCATTTAGTTTCCACTTAGGTTTCCATTTAGTTTTCCATGCAGTGTGAGTGCAGCCCAGACAGCAACTGTGTGCTGGGCTGCAGCAAGAGCAGTGTGGGCAGCAGGGCAAGGGAGGGGATTCTGCCCCTTTGCTCTGCTCTCCTCAGACCCCACCTGGAGTCCTGCATGCAGGATCACATTCGATGCTTCTGTGCTCCACAACCTCCCTGAAGGTGTTCAGGACCAGGCTTGATGAGGCCTTGAGCAATCTATTCTGGTGGGACATGTCCCCGCCTGTGGCAGGGGGTTGGGACTGGCTGAACTTTGAGGTCCCTTCCAACCCAACCCATTCTATGATTCTATAAGTGGGCAGCAGTTAGAGCTTCCCATGGCAAACGCAGCATGCCCAGAGCTGCAGCTCTTGGAAGCATTTGTCTAAGCAGAGCTCTTGTCCCAAGAAAAGGCAGAGACTCCAAGAGGACAGGGCACACATCTCAGGCCCATCGGGAAGCTCTCCCTGCTGGTATTAAGGCATTCAAGGTTTGCACTGAAATGAACTGGGAGAAGTTCTCCATGGTCCCTCCAGCTCCTTGGCAAAGCACTTGCAGAGCACTGAGGGCACCACACTGCCTGTCTCTGCTGAAGTCACTTTGGGCAGCCTGCAAAGAGTAAAAGCAGGGCAAAGCAGTGAGAGGAACACAGAATTCACCAGAAACCTCTTTGGTCTTCAACTGCTCCCTTCTCATCTTCTGCAGAACGTCTTGTTGAGGGTTTCCAGAAACAGAGGGGCTCTGGGAGATTATCATCCATAGGCAGATGCCAGTGTGGAGCCAGTGGTAGCCCCAAACATGCTGAGCTGGGTAAGGTGGGTAGGTCTCCTCCAAATATGTTGGTTGTTGATGTTCCCTTCCATCACCCTCAGCTTCTTTGCCTGCACAAACATAGAAGAGTCAGTGGGCACCTCTCGCCCTGCCAAATGCCTTGTGTGAGTTGCCAACATAATTGGGGAATCACAGAGTGTCAGGGGCTGGAAGGGACCTCCAAAGCTCAGCTAGTCCAAGCCCACTGCCAGAGAAACATGTCCTACACCAGGTCACACAGGAACACATCCAGGAGGGCTTTGGATACCTCCAGAGAGGGAGACTCCACAGCCCCCCTGGGCAGCCTGTGCCAGGCTCTGGCACCCTCACAGGAAAAAAATTCCTCCTCATCTTTGGATGAAACTTCCTCTGCCTCAGCTCCCACCACTGCCCCTTGGCCTGGCACTGGGCATCACCCAGCAGAGCCTGGCTCCAGCCTCCTGGCACTCACCTTTCCATATTGATACTCATTGCTGAGGTCACCTTTCAGGCTCCTCCTCTCTCAGCAGCACAGCTCCAGCTCCCTCAGGCTCTGCTCCTACCAGAACTGGACACAGGATTCCAGATGTGGCCTCCCCAGGGCAGAGCAGAGGGGCAGGAGAACCTCTCTCGACCTACTACCCACAGCCCTTCTAACCTACCCTAGACTGGCATTTCCCCTTCTGGCCCCCAGAGCTCATTGCTGGCTCATGGGCACCCTCCCACCCACCAGGGCCCCCAGGTGCTTTTCCCCTTCGCTGCCTTCCAACAGGTCAGAGATGGACACCACCCTTTGGCATGGGACCAGCTCTTGAGACCAGACCAGCCCAGGCTGCCCCCTCCCTCCAGACTACAGGAGAGGGGCAGGGAGTGATGCAGGAGTGTTCTGAGCTCTTTGTGTTTTCAAGAACAGGCTACTTCCTTCTAGAGGGAAAAAAAACAACAAAAAAACGAACAGCATCTGCCTGTGCTGCACCCAGAGCTGAAAAGCATCCCAGGGACATCAGTACCACTGTCCTGGGTGGCCCCAGGCCATGTTCACACACAGCACAGGGAAGCTCCAGCTCTCTGCTGGGATGGTGTGCAGTTATTTCTTTCCCCTAACAGCTTTGGGAATCGGAGATGTTCTGTGCCTCCAGCATGCCCCAAGGCATCTGTGAGCTGAGCAGCAGGCTCTGCTCCTGGTGACAATTTGCAGCCCTCCCCAGACTCGACAGCAGCCCAACACATGGTGTGCTGCTTCCTCCCCGCAAGGCTGTCCCCATCCTGCCTCTTCCTTGGAATCATCAAGTGCCTTTCCCAGGTCAAGAGCCTACATTTCTTAGAATTTAGTAACCCTAATGCGTGCCTGGAGCGTGGCCAGCAGGTCAAGAGAGCTCCTCCTCCCCCTTTGCTCTGCCCTAGTGAGAACTCATCTGCAGTGGTCTGCCCAGCTCCTGAGCTGAGCTCTCCAGTTCAAGAGAGACAGGAAAGTACTGGAGAGAGTCCAGGGGAGGCTCCAAAGCTGCTGAGGCGCCTGGAGCAGCTCTGTGAGGAGCAGAGGCTGAGAGTCCTGGGACTGGGAGCCTGCAGAAGAGCAGCCCCAGAGGGCATCTGAGCAATGCTCAGCAAGAGCTGAAGGGTGGAGGGCAAGAGGATGGGGCCAGGCTCTGCTCAGTGGTGCCCAGGGAGAGGACAAGGGGCAATGGGCACAAGCTGGAACCCAAAAGCATCCATCTGAGCAAAGGAGAAAGCTCTTTGGTGTGAGGGGGCTGGAGGCCTGGAGCAGGCTGCCCAGAGAGGTTGTGGAGGCTCCTTCTCTGCAGAGCTTCCAACTCCCTCTGGGCATTGTGCTCCTGGGCAAGCTGCTGTGGGTGCCCTACTGGGGCAGGAAGGGTTGGACTGGATCATCTCCAGAGGTCACTTCCAACCCCTCCATGCTGGGATTCAGTGATGGCATCAAGGTAGAATTTCAATAGCTGCAATTAGGAAGAGCTCTGAAGTCCATCTCCCACAAACAGTCCAGAGACAGCTCCAGATGCTCAAAGCAGAACAAAAGCTGCACAGCAACATTGAAACATCCCAGGGCAGGAGCGGGTAAAGGAAGGGCCTGGTTTTTAGAAGGGCTCATTCTGATCTGAAGGCTGCTAACAGGCAGCTTTCTGGTTTAGTAACATTCCTTTCATCTCACACAAACCCATCCCTTGCTGAGGGAGAGGGGAGGGAGAGGGGAGGGAGAGGGGAGGGAGAGGGGAGGGAGAGGGGGGGGAGAGGATGGAGCAACCCAAACCCTTGGCTCTCTGCTCCTCTCAACTTCGCAGGACTAGGTTGGTGAGGTCAGCCCTGCCCTGCCTTTGAAGGCTTTTCCAGGCTGTGCCTGGATACCTCTGATGGCTTTGGAAGGAGGAGACAATCACAGTGAGCTTCTTTAGGGCTGAAGGAGTCCCAGCAGCTGCTTCAGCCCCACCTTTCTCCCAGCACCCAGGTTCTCGCCGCTGGATGCTGCCATGGAGATCAGGCAGCTGCCCCCTGCCAGCAGCTTCACTGCTTCCAACCACTGCATCAGGTTCAGGCTTCTGTTCCCATTCCCAGCCCAACCAGGATTCCCATCAGGATATTGGCTTGAGAGGTGTGTGCAGAGCTGCACACAGCCTGGGAGCTGCAGTTCCTGCTGATGAAGAAGCTGTGAGTAAAACACCAGAGAGCTTGGAACTCCACAGCTCTTCAGCCTGCTTCTGCTTGTCATTTTGCCACATCCCCTAAAGAAGTGCAGTCAGGGACAGTGCTGCCAGCACCCAAACATCTGCTGGCACCTCATGCCCTGTGTGCCCACCTTCACCAGGGAAGTCCTGCAGGAACCTCACCACTGCTGCATCTTCACCTTGATCCTCACTTCTTCCCTATCTTGCTTTACATCCACTGAAGGGGAAAAAACAACAACACATCACCAAAACCTGGAATATTGTGTTCAGTTTTGGGCTGCCCAGCTCAGGAGAGATCTCTGGAGAGAGTCCCAGGGAGGGGTAAGAAGATGATTAGGGGACTAGAGCCCTGCCTCATGGGGAGAGGGTGAGGGACCTGGGCCTGTTTGGTTCTGGTGAGAAGAAGACTTAGAGGGGATCTAATCAGTGTTTGTAAATATCTGAGGGCTGGGGGGCAAGAGGGAGCGCACAACTCTGCTCAGTTGTGCCCTGTGACAGGACAAGGGACAATGGGTATGAACTACAGCACAGGAGGTTCCAGCTCAACAGGAGGAAGAACTTCTTGCCTGGAAGGGTCCCAGAGCCCTGGCACAGGCTGCCCAGAGAGGCTGTGGAGTCTCCTTCTCTGGAGCCTTTCCAGGCCTGTCTGGATGTGTTCTGTGTGCCCTGAGCTGCATTGTCTGGTCCTGCTCTGGCAGGGGTTGGACTGGATGAGCTCTTTGGATCCCTTCCGACCCCTAACATCTGTGAGCCCGTGAAAACAGATTTGACCACCTCTGTGTTCAAAGCTCTGCTCAACATCTGGAGAAGGCTCAGGGGAGTTCGCAAGACAGCAGCTTTGTCAGAGGTTGATGTTTCTTAAGAGCAGGAAGGATCACTCCGTGCTCCAGCTGGGCCTGGAAGGATGTCATCCACACAGGCACCAGCTGGCTAGAGGTACACCAGCCCAGGAGGTATCCAGGTAGATTTGGAAGCTTTCCTTTGGCTTTAAAGCTCAGCAGATGAGGATCTGAGCTCTTTGTTTCCCTTCTGAAAGCCTTCTGCACCCACTGCTCCCATCCCACTCCTTTAAGAGACCAGCCATAAGCATGGGTGGCACAAGGGAGCAGGTTGGGGCATTTCAGAGGCAGCCCCAACACCACCCCCAGCCCTGCCTCGCCCTGAGCCCCCACTGCAAACCAAAGGTAGATAAGATATTGCCTGCTAATGGCTTTCCATATAAATATTAGGACCTCCCCTCTCAACCAGTTTACTCAGTGCGCTGACCCCCTGGCTGGGGTCACAGGGAATGGGAAACTGTGGGAGGTCCCCAGGTTTTATAAATGAGAGAGTTTCCCTGGACACAGGCACGGAGCAGGAGGCAGCCAGGAGCCAGGGAAGCTGATTGATGGCACCAAGCAGGTCTGTTGGAGGGGAGCAGCCTCAGGGAGGGATTACCAAGAGACTGAGCAGGTCAGGTGGATTAAGGGTGGTTTGTCAGTGGTCTGCAGAGGGGCTCCACAAATAAAAAACCCTAGAATGGCTCAGATTGGAAGGGACCTTAAACATTATCTATTGCAACCCCCCTGCCACGGTCAGAGAACACCTTTCAACCAGGCTCAACTGCTCAAGGTCTGATCCAGCCTGGCCTTGAACAGCCCCAGGCAGGAGGCAACCACAGCCTCCCTGGGCAGCCTGTGCCCGACTCTCGCCACCCTCACACTGAACAACGACTGCCTCCGCTCCGCTCGCGCCCTGCTCTGCCTCAGCTCCAAACCATTCCCCCTTGCCCTGTCTCAGACTCCCTCAGCACAAGTCCCTCTGCAGTCTTCCTGCAGGATCCCTTCAGGCACTGGCAGCAGCTCTGAGATCCCCCTGGAGCCTTCTCCTCTGCCGGCTGCACCCCCCGCCAGCTCCCTCAGCCTGTGCTCACAGCAGAGCTGCTTCAGCCCTGGAGCATCTCTGTGGCCTCCTCTGGTCTCTCTCCAACATCTGTGTCCTTCTTATGCTGTGAACACCAGAACTAGATGCAGTAGCAATGGGCACGGGCTGAAATCGTGTGGCAGGAGAGCAGAAACCAGAAACTCGGCTACTCCCTTAGGGCTGTGAAGCTGAGGTTTGAACGTTGGACCTGGTATGGGCTGATGCAGAGTTGGTCTGAGAAGTGAGTGGACAGGACTTGCCTCCAGCAGGAACATGGCAGCTCCTCCACCTCATCATCTGCAGCTCCCACCAGCTACCTGCGCTCCTTCCTGCCTGGTGCCTCAGCCATAGCCACTGTCTGGGCAGGACCTTGGTGTCTTGGGGGCTACAAAGTCGAGTCTCGGCTCCCTGCATGTGAGATAACCCAAAAGAGGGGGAAGGAAGGTTTGGTCTCACCAGACACTGGCCACACCCTCACAAAGCATCCCTTGGAACGGCTCAGCTGCACCCCAGAGACAGCAGCCAGCAGCTGAGTCCACGTCTCCAGCTGCACGTTTTGGTTTCCAGGAGAAAGCAGATTGGGGCAGTGACACCCCCACCCTGTGCACAGCATCCATTTGCTTCCAAGAAAAGGCAAGGGAGGGTCTGGCAGGAGAAAATGTCAGAGACAAGTAAGTGGAAATGGAGTTAAGAAACTTGTGATGAAGATGCTGCTGGTGACACCTCTGGCATCAGAGGATGTCCAGACAAGGCAAGGTGCAGGGGAAGGACCACAGAGCTCAGATTCCAGAGAGAGCACCCAGTGTGGAGCTGGACTCCTGCAGAGGGGACCATTGCAGAGCTCCCTCAGCACTCTTGACTCCAGATATTTCCTTGAAGCTTCCCTGAGGATGGGATGGACGTGGAAGAGCCAAGGAGGCAGAGAACCACCCACCCACTCCCAGCTAATGAAAACCAGCACCCAGCAGGGGCTTGGCAGGCAAAACCCAGAGCAAGCCCCGACGGAAGGGGAGCAACTTGGGGAGCTGGGACAGCTCCCAGCTGCCCTCTGCTCCGTGCAGCCTGGATTAGAATATAATTCCTCTTGCAAACAGAAAATGCAAATGTTTCTGTTCTGACCACAGGCTTCTGGGTTGGGGTTAGGTTTTTTGCATTTTTTTTTTCTTCCTCTTCTCAGCCTGTTAAAATATTTCTCTGTTGAGAAATCTGCAGTGACCTTTGGCTGCAAAATGGCTCAGGCCTGACCTTTCTAATGGCAGCTTCCTGAAGTTGTAGCTCAAGGTGCCTGCTCCCGAGATCATCATCGCTCTGCAGAGCCTGAGGGCAATGCCCTGCTCCTGTTGCCCACCTCACGTTTGTGCCAGGGATAGGGTGAAATTGAAGGCACACACAGAGTCTAACAGGAAGCACCTTGTGCCAGCTTTTTGGCCACTGGTGGTGGAGAGGGATGAAGAGCCAAGAAGAAACCTGAAGCTGAATCTGTGGTGGCCACCTCACTTCTCTGCTCACAAGTGCACAGAATCCCAGCATGGAGGGGTTGGAAGGGAGCTCTGGAGATCATCCATGCTAAAACAGGGCACCCACAGCAGCCTGCCCAGGAGCACAATGGCATGGGGTGGTTGGAAGCTCTGCAGAGAAGGAGACTCCACACCCTCTCTGGGCAGCCTGCTCCAGGCCTCCAGCACCCTCACACCAAAGGAGTTTCTCCTCCTGTTCAAGTGGCACCTCCTGGTGCCAGCAAGTTTCCAGCTTGTGCCCATTGCCCCTTGCCCTGTTCCTGGGCACCACTGAGCAGGGTCTGGTCCTATCCTCTTGCCCCCAACAGGTCCTTGATATCTTGCTGAGCATTGCTCAGATCCCCTCTGGGGCTGCATGAATATCAAACCCCTCTGCTTTTTCTTCAGGTGCCACCCTCAATCTGAACCCAACCCCAAAGCCCAGACTGGGCCCCGTTTGCAAGCTCCCTCCCCAGAACCACGCTCAAACCTGGCAGCAGAGAGGCTCAGCTGGTTCCCATCCTCCCAGCAGCTGCCCCACAACGAGCTCCAGATGCAGGGCTGGGCCGGAGGGGCTGTGCCGGAGGAGGAGGTGACCGAGGCTGAGCCTTTTATCTGCTGCTCTGTTTACGGAGAGGAGAATTAGCGCCTGGGTGCCAACGATCTCCTCCGTCCGGGGCTCTTCTCCGGCATCGCTTCCACCGCCGTGAGCGCCAAGTGCCCACTCGCCTGCCACCGGCGTCCTCGCTGCCAGCTGTGGCTGCCGACGGCTGGCACCCAGCAGCGGCCACCAGCCGCGGGGGCTGCCCTTGCCCGAGCCCACTCCAGCCTCCCACAGCAGCTCCACATGGGGGCCTGCACAGGCTGGCAAGTGAAGGTCCAAGCAGAGCAAAGCTCACTCCCAGAGGTTTCTCCTCCTCGGGCAGGGGGGGACCAGGCTGTGGGGTGCGCCAAAGGCTTTGCCATCCCTTCAGTTACATCAGCTGGGGATAGGACTGGGGGCATGGAACAAGGCCGGAAATGGGCAGGTGCAGACTGGTTGTTAGGAAGAAGTTGTTCATCAGGAGGATGTTGAGAGCCTGGCAGGGGTTGCCCAGGGGGGTGGTGGAAGCCTCATCCCTGGAGGTGTTTAAAGCCAGGCTGGATGAGGCTGTGGCCAGCCTGATGTAGTGTGAGGTGTCCCTGGGCATGGCAGGGGGTTGGAGCTGGATGCTCCTTGTGGTGCCTTCCAACCCTGACTGATTCTAACCCAAATGGGATACTAAGCTCTGGGCAGGAAAGGTGGCTGTAAATGAGGAGGCTTGGCTGAAGGAGGCTTTCCCCAAGAATCCACCCCACAGAACTCAAGAATCAGAGAACGTTAGGGGTTGGCAGGGACCTCAAAAGCTCATCTGGTCCAGCCTCCCCTGCCAGAGCAGGATCAGCCACAGTAGGGCATGCAGCAAGAAGCAGCCATGGGGAAGGGAGAGTCAAGAGCAAAACTTCACCCAGCACCATGACAGTCTTGGCAAAGAGGGATCCAGGGCCTAATATTTCAGAGCACATCTTCACCCTGCAAGTGCTTTGGGTGATGCAGATGCAGAAGGTGAAGGATGCAGATTGACAACCAAAGCCCTCAGGCTGCGGAGCATGCCCTTGGGCAATGAGCTCACCCAGGTTGCTGTGCCACCAATGGGCATCATGTTTGTGGAGGAGTCTGCTGGATTAGGGGCAGGGTGGGAACTCAAACCCCCTGGAAGAAGAAGCTGAAGCCCATCTCCCAGCAGGATGGGGTTGAGGTTTCTCCTCCCAGCACTGCGTAGGCCTGCTGATAGATAATTGGATTAGGAGCAAGGCAGCATCTGCTCAGGGTTATTTATTGCTTTTAAGAGCAGAGCTTTCCTTGGAATTATTGTTGCCTTATCTTTTTTGTTTGTTTTTGGTGCCTGTGTGGGTCTGAGTTGTGGAAATGCTGGATCCACCAGCATCCCCTCTGCGTGGTGTCAAGCATCTGCCAGGAACTGCAGCCCTGGGTTAGCACTGGGGAGACTTTGGCAGAGGCTTTCCTGCTTCCCAGCTGATGTGAGCAGCCTCCCACACTTCTCCAGCTGGACCACCAAGCTGTTTGCCAGCATCCTGGTTTATTGTCCCCCCAAGGGTAGGTGGCATGGGATGAGGTGTCCCGTGGGTATGCTGTGCCAGTCCTGCTAGCTCCACAGTGCCTCCCTTCCCATGCCTGCGAAGGTTTGCAGCAGGAACATGGTTTAATGGCTGTGGCGGTGTTAGTTTGGTGGTTGGTCTTGATGGTCTTAGAGGTCTTCTCCAACCAAAATTATTTGAGAGGGACTTGGGGGTGCTGGTGGAGGAGAAGCTCAATGTGAGCCAGCAGTGTGCTCTGGCATCCCAGAGAGCAACCAGAGCCTGGGCTGCAGCAAGAGCAGTGTGGGCAGCAGGGCCAGGGAAGTGATCNTGACACCAGACAGCAGCAACCCAGGCCAGGGTCTGGAGAACAGGACTGGGGAGGAGCAACTGAGGGAATTGAGGTCATTCAGCCTGGATAAAAGGAGGCTGAGAGGAGACCTCATTGCTCTCTGCACCTCCCTGAGAGGAGATTGGAGCCAAGTGAGGGTTGGTCTCTTCTCCCAAGGAATAAGTGACAGGACAGGGAGGTGGTGGAGTCACCGTCCCTGGAGGTGTTCAAGGCACGTTTGGACGTGGCACTTGGTGCCATGGTCTCGTCTTGAGGTCTGTGGTAATGGGTTGGACTTGATGATCTTTGAGGTCTCTTGATGATCTTTGAGGTCTCTTGATGATCTTTGAGGTCTCTTCCAACCTTGCTATACTGTGATACTGTGACAAGAGGAAACAGCCTCAGGCTGCACCAAGAAGCCTTAGATTGGACATCAGAAGCTTCTTCACTGCACAGGAGGTGACTGAATCCCCGGGAGGTGTTGCGAAACTGCAGAGCTGAGGTGCTGAGTGCCATGGTTCAGCCCAGCCTGGGCAGAGTTAGAGCCTGGGTGGCCAGGGTGACCTTAGAAGTCTTCTCCAACCTGTGATTCCATGGATCCCTCTTGCCCCACCACACACCCATCCTGCTGACGTTTTGGGATGCTTTTGGTGCACCCCAGAGCTGCAGCCACTGCTTTACAGGTACATTTGGGAGCTGATTTGTGCAGAACAAGAAGAAATCAGAACTGAATTGAGGGCAACCAGCAGGAGCTTCCAGGCAGGGGAGAGACCCCTGCTCCTGCTGTCATTTTACTTCCTTTTCTTTTTTTCCCTTCATCAAGCTAAATATTCAACATTTTTTCCCCTGTGCTTCATCAACCTAACTACTGAGGAATTTTTCCCCCCTTATTTCGTCAAACTAAATTTGAGGATTTTTTTTCTCACTTACTTAAGTTAAATATTGGAGATTTTTTTCCTTACTTCATCCAACTAAATACTGAGGATTTCCTTTTCTTTCTTCTTCCCTTACCTCATCAAGCTAAATATTGAGGATTTCTTTTTTCCCTTACTGCATCAAGCTGAATGTTGAGGATTTCTTTTCTTCCCTTTACCTCATCAAGCTTAATGTTGAGGATTTCTTTTTTTTCCTTACTCCATCAAGCTAAATATTGAGGATTTTATTTTTTCCCCTTCTCAATTCAGCTCCAAACCCTTTCCTACCAGGCTGTGGCAGTGCTGCTGGGACTGAGCCAGGCCAGGATCCCTCTTCCCCACCAGGATGGCCCAATTAATTAATTTTTTTTACCTTCCTCTTACTCACTGTGACTCTGTCAAGGAGGTGCTTGGTATTTTCCAAGCCTCCCAAGAGCCTGTCTGCCTGGAGATACAATTCAGGACATCTTCTTGCATGGGGCTGGCACAAACTCATATCTCCCTGATTTAAACCTGTCTGTTTGGAAAGGGATTAAGCAGCAATCAGCAGCTGGTTTGCAGAGTAGCAATGGGAGAGCAGGATCTGTGCTCTTGCTTGGCTCAGCCAAGAGCTTCCCAGGCAGACAGGTCCTAAATCACAGTGTGGAGAACCCACCCTGCTGGGGATTTCTTCTCCAGTACCATGAAGGGGTCTGTTGAGGTTGTTTTGGTGTCTCCCCCATCCAAAAGGGATTTCAGTGGAAGGATTTTACAGCCTTTCCAAATTGGAAGCCAACAGCCAGCACTATGGAATGGAATTTGTCCTCTCCATGGCAAGTGAGGGCAGGAGGGGTGGGAGAGCAGAGCCAGGTCAGGACATGGCTCTCCAGGAGGTTGTGGGGAGAGCCTCCTGCTCCAGGCTGGGCTCTCCCTTGGGAAGTAGATGTGCAGTGGTACCTGAGCTCAACCAATTCAACAGCACAGGGAGCCCATCCTGCTGGGAAGTCCTTCCCCAGCACCATGGAGAGGGTGGAGGACACCACAAGGAGTTTGTTGCAGTTGTTTCGGAGTCCTCCATCCCAAAGGGACTTTAGTGAAAGTATTTTATAGCCCTTCAAAAAGTGGAAGCCAACAACCAGCACTAAAGCCTGAGGTTTGTCCTCAGGAGGATTCTGAAGAACCTCTTCCTGGCAGGGGGGGCAGAAGGGGTGGAAGCCCAGAGCCAGGTTAGGACACAGCTCTCCAGGATGCTGTGGGGAGGATCTCCTGCTCCTGGCTGGGGTCTCCCATGGGAATCACAGAATCCATCAGGGCTGGAAGGGANGTCAGTTCCCTCGTTCCTCGGCTGCATCTCCATAAAACAGCATTATGAGCTCTGCAGGCTGCAGAAACCTCTGTGAGTCACATCAGTAACCTAAGGCACTCCAGCCCTCCCCTACAAAACACCACCAAAGGACCTTCTGCTGTCTCCCTCTCACCCTGGATTCACCACCTGGCTTCTCCGGTCAGGCGCTGACTCTGGTATCTCATCGGGAAGGAATTCGCGCTGTGTTTGATAAGGAGAGATGAATCAGGAGAGCAGCGAAATCCTCCAACCACAGAGCATTTCAGCAGGTCTTTTAAGCCTTCTGCTCTGCCTATGTAAGCTGTCCAAGAGCCTGCTCATTCCTGGGCATCCCCAGCCCCACTCATAAATCAAAGCATTCCAGCCCTGCTTTCCTCCACACATCCAGGAACGCTCGCAGAGATTTCTTCTTTAGTGCAAGTTCTTCTGGGCAGTTGTTCAAAAATGTTCCAATTACCTGCTCCTTTTATGAGATAATGAAGGCCTCTGGAGCCATAATTTAGCCCAGACCTGGAGACGTCTGTTTTAAGGTTAAAAAAGTCCTTCAAGCTAAACTTGATCCAACAGCAAGCTATGAGAAACCAACTTGGCCCCTGTTTGGTTGGGGTCCTCCCGTTAAGGAGACATCACCAGCCCATGGACACAGATGCTGCTTTACCTCTTAAAGCTGCCTTCTGGTTCCATGGTCACAGGATCACAGGATGTTAGGGGTTGGAAGGGACCTCCATAGGTCATAGATGATCTCATCAAGTCCTACCACCCTGCCAGAGCAGGACCACAGAATCCAGCTCGAGTTGCACAGGAACACATCCAGAGAGGGCTGGAAAGGCTCCAGAGGAGGAGACTCCACAGCCTCTCTGGGCAGCCTGTGCCAGGGCTCTGGGACCCTTACAGGCAAGAAGTTCTTCCTCACGTTGAGGTGGTCACATCTCCAGCCAGCATAAGACATCATCCTGAGCTCTGCAGGCTGCAGAAGCCTGCCTGAGTCACACCAGCAGCCATAACGAAGCCAGGAAGGATCAGAGTGGGGCTGGGGGGGGCTGTCCTGCTTTGCTTTACCCCAGCTTCACAAGGTGAGTCTGTAGAGTAGGGTCATAGGTTGGACTTGGTGATCCTGAGGGGCTTTGCCAGCCTGTGTGTTTCTGTGATTCTGTGATATGCAGTGCCAAGGTTTGACCTGTTTCGGGGCGTGAAGTCCCAACCAGGTTTCAAAGTGCTCTGTTTGCTCATCTGGCTGAGTTCCCAGAGCCATCACTTGCCCTTGAACCTCATGGGGACCCTCCAGCTCAAGTCTTACATGCCAGGAGGCCCTCATTTAGGTTGTTCTCAAAGGTCAGCTAAGGGCTTGGACAATTGTTTAATTCCACCAGACCCCATCTGCCTCTAGCTCTGGCCACACAGTACCACAGGACCCTTTATACCTGACACAAGAAGGTCTCTGGGTCAGATCCATGGACAAACGACTTAGTTAAGAGCACACACAGGGATGCCACTGAGAGACAGTTCCTGTTGATACACTCCTGCAGCAGAGGGATGGGAACAGGTCCTGCTCCCTGAAATGCTGCCAGCACCTCTGTGAAGCTGCCTCCAGAGAATCCTAAGAATCACAGAACTGTTTTGGTTAGAAGAGACCTTTAAGATCATCAGGTCCAGCCCTTACCCCAGCACTGCCAGGGCACCACCAAACTGTGGCCCTGAACACCACATCTCCACAGCCTCCAAACCCCTCCAGGGATGGGAACTCCACCACTGTCCAGGGCAGCTTGGGCCAGGGCTTGCCAACCCTTTGAGGGCAAAATTTATTCCTCATGTCCAACCTAAGCTGCTCTGGAACAAATCCAGAGGCGTAATTGTGTCCTACAGGGATGAAAAGGAAAGAGCAACTCATGTGGTCTAGAGGGGACAGAGGTCTCCATGTGCCACCAGTGCAGCTGATGGCTTTGCGTTAATGTTCTCCATTTCTCAGGTGGGGCCCAGCAGAGCACAGGATCTGTGCCCACCTCAGCATCTCACTTAGAAGCCTGGAGAAGGGGCATCAGAGGCACACAGTGACCACCCCAGGCTGTGGACGACCTTTTCCCGATCATCTCCTAACATCCGCTCCCAAAATTTCCTCCAGACAGCACCTTCTGCCCCCAGGCTGAAGCAAAGAAGGGTCCCAGGGGTGTCAGGAGCCATGATTCCCTCTGGTGCCCAGTGTCCTGCCTGGCAGTGGCAGAAGGGAACCACTCCAGTCCCTCAGGATTTGGTACCCCAGTGCCCCATCCACTGCCAGCAGCCTGCCCTGTGCAAAGCACCTCAGGTCTGCATCCAGCACAGGAGGAAAGGCCCCCAGGAGAAGGTTTCACACCCTCCTACTGTTTTGGATTAGACCCCAGCTGCCTCCTCTGCTGTTTAGATTTATGGGTCTGAGAAGTGAACTTTCCACCCAGGCAAGGGTCGAGCAGAGAGCCTTGGGTTCAACACCTCACACAGTCATGGGTACAGATCAAGCAGAAAGTGATCCTTTAGATGTCAGTCACCCTTCAGTTTAGTCCCCTTTGCCTTCTGGATGCACCAGAAACACTTTGGAGATGTGCATTTGCCATGGGAAAACTCCCTGAATGCAGGACAGTCCCAAACCAACATCCCTGTAACAGCCTCCCAGGGACTGAGGAGGGGCTTCCTTGCCAGTCAGCTCTGCCAGGGCTGCAGGGAATGCTTTTTTCTGACCCCCAGAAGGGAATCACAGCATAATGGAATGGTAGGAGGGTGGAAGAGACCTCCAGGGGACAGGAAATGGCCTCAAGTGTCACCAGGGAAAGCTTAGGCTGGATAGAAAGTTCCTCACTGAAAGGTTTCTCAAAGGCTGGAACAGGGTCCACAAGGATGTGGTTGAATTCCCATCCCTGGAGGTGTGGAAAAGAGGCAGAGCTGTGGTGCTGAGGGCCATGGCTTAGCTCCAGCCTTGGCATCACCAACCTTTGAGATCATCCACTCTAACCCCATTCCATGAATGGTTACCCCTCTGCATGTGCTGCTTTAACAGGGAAAAGGGGAGCAGCATCCCACCCCCCCTAACCGCCACACAGTCACTGAGCAGCCACCGAGGTCCCTGGCCCCAGCCCTGAGGAGCACAAGCAGAACCCCAGCACTTGGCAGGCACCTTCCCGGCTTGCTCCCATGTGGGTGCCACAGCTCCAGCAGCCACCCAAGCCCTAAGTGCTTCCAGGCTGGAGAATCCTCCCTGGCTGCTGCTGCTGCTCTGCACCGCTCGCCCCGGGAAGGGTTCTGGCAGGTCCTTGCTGCCTGTGCAAGCGCAGGGCAGACGTCCCCGAGGGAACATCGCAGCCTGCAGCTAACCCAATTAAAAACGTGTCGGAGGGGATTTGATTAGTCAGTTTGACAGAGGGAAGAGAAGCCTGCGGGCGCTGGCAGCAGCGAGGATTTACGAGCTGGGGCTTTGCTTCAGGTCGCTCTGCCTGATCAGGATGTGTAGCAAAGGAGGAAGGAAGAAAGGGGGAAAAAAAATAGGGAGTGATGCTGTCTGCATTCCTGCTGCTTGAGTCAGAGGCTTTCCCGGCAGCTCCAGGCTTCCCCAGCTCCGAGGACGCAAGGAAGGTGCAGGAGTGGGCAGGATGCATGGCACAAGGTTGTCTCTGCCGTCCTGCCATGTCCTAGACCAGCTCCACTATCCCACCTTTATTCCTCTTAGGTGTTCAGAAGCTGCCCAGAGGTGTTCAGAAGCTGCAGAGCTGTGTTGCTGAGGGCCATGGCTTAGCCCCAGCCTTGGTAGAGTTGCAGAATGGTTAGAGTGGAGGATCTGGAAGGGCTTTTCCCACCAAACCAATTCTGAAGGAGGTGATCAGAGGCGTCAGTGCTTTGCCTCCCAAGGATGTGGTAAATGCTTCCCTCCCAGCTTGCCAAAGGGCAGAACCTGCCTTGACTCTGATCCAGGCCTGGCATTAACCATCTGTGGGGCTGGGATGTCTGCTCCTTGGTACCAGTCAGGCTCCCTCCCCTTCATTTTCCTGTAAAAACATCACCCCGAGGTTGGGAAATGAGGAAAGAGAACTCTGCCAGCCCTCTGCCTCCTCGCAGAGTGTGAACAGCATCCAGAAATGCCTCTGGACAAGAAGATTGCTAACCAGGGACTGGGGAGCACAGAGATCTGCTGCCAGAGCTCTGCACGAGACACCTGTGGCCTCCACAGCCCAGGCCTGGAGGAAGCCAGCCTGGGGCTGATCATTTCCCTCGGGGACCCAAAGCATTCCCTGCTCTCCCTCCTCACCTGCTTCAGGCCATGACCAGGACAAGAGTCATAGACAGAATGATTTCAGTTGGAAGGAACATTGAAAATCATGCAGCTCCAAACCCCTGCCATGGGCAGAGACATCTCCACCAGCTCAGGCTGCTCAAGATCTCATCCAACCTCATCCTTGAACACCTCCAGGGAGGGGACATCCACAACCTGTGCCAGTCTCTCCCCACCCTCACTCTCAAGAATTTCCTCTTCATCTCCACTCTCAATCTCTCCTCTCCCATCTCAAAGTCATTGCTCCTCATCTTGTCACTTCCAGCCCTTGTCACAAGTCCCTCCCTAGCTCTCCTGGGGCCCCTTTCAGGTCCTGGAAGGCTGCTCTAAGGTCTCCTTGGAGCCTTCATTTCTCCAGGATGAACAACCCCAACTCTCCCAGCCTGTGCCCATAGTGGAGGTTCTCCAGCCCTTAAGATGCTGACTTAGCTGTGCTCCAGCTCCTTCCTCTCTTGCTCTGGTGCACAGCACCCCGGTGCCTGCTGTTTCTCTTTAAAGCAATATTAAACTGAGAGGAGGAAAGTTATAACTTATTTCAAAGGTCTTTGCTTCAAAAAACAAAACAAACCCAAACCAAAACATTCAACCCAAATTTACACACCAAAGCCATAAATGTTCCTTTTATTGCACACACAAAATAAGCCTCTGCGATATGAGTGTTCCAAATTTATTGTTCTTCCAGAGCTATTAACTCAGCCCAGGTCCTTTTCTTCTCTGTTTTGGTTTGGGTTTTTTTTTCCACCTTCAGTTGGATAATTCATAACTGCTTCACACTGGAGTCTGCTTTGTGAGCATTATTATGACCACTTGGCTGTGGAAATGCCTCTGGAGTTGTTACAGTAGTTGTAACACACCACAGGCTGCCCAGGGGAAGGGAAGGGAAGGGAAGGGAAGGGAAGGGAAGGGAAGGGAAGGGAAGGGAAGGGAAGGGAAGGGAAGGGAAGGGAAGGGAAGGGAAGGGAAGGGAGAAGGCAAGACAAGATTCTGGTGGACGTCAGAGCTGCCTTCCAACAGCTGAAGGGATCCTGCAAGAAGGCTGCAGAGAGACTTTTGCTGAGGGGGTCTGAGACAGACCAGGTTGGATGAGACCTTGAGAAGCTGAGTCTAGCTGAGAGCTGCCCCTGCCCTTGGCAGGGAGGTTGCAGTAGATGATCCAGAGATCAAATCCCCTCCAATCTGAGCCATTCTGTGATTCTATGATTTATTTGGCAAAATAGCAGTGCTCTTGGAGCCCATCTGCATCTGAAGTGAGTCAATGACAATGTCTGGGGCAAGCTGGAGTTTGCCTCAGCCCAGCTTAGGAGGGTTGTGAGCATCACTCATATGAAGTGGCCTGAAATTGCGCCAAGGGATACTTAGGTTGGATATGAGGAAGAATTTACTGTGAGAGTGGTCAGGGATTGGCACAGGCTGCCCAGGGAGGTGGTGGAGTCCCCATCCCTCAAGGTGTTCAGGAAGCTTGTGGCCATGGCACTCGTGGGCATGGTTTAGTGGCCATGGTGGGGTTGGGTTGCTGGTTGGGCTGGGTGATGTTGGAGGTAATTTCCAACCTTTTCTGACTCTATGAATTTGCTTACTGGAGTGCAGGAAGGCACAGCTCATCCCAGCTGCCCCACTCAGAAGGCTGACCCCAGCTGTTCTGTGCCCTCGCACACGGCACAGGAGACCTCTGCTGAGAGGCAGAAATGAAGAGTCCTGGGGCTGCAATCCCCCAAAAGGTGCAGCTGAAAACCTCTCATTTCTTCAATAGAAAGAGGCAGAAGCCTGCAGCTGTGGAAGCGGATGGGAGCAGGAGCTCAGCAGAAGCAGAGAGGAGCTTGCCAGGGTCTCTGAGCCATGCAGGGCCCTTCCTCGGGGTGCAGAAGGAAGAGGTTTTACTCACGCTCCTGGAGCCTGCATTTCTCCTCCTCGTTCTCCCATGTCAAATGGACCCCTGGAGGCCATCATGGCTTGGAAACTGGAAAGCCCCAAATCAAACAGGAGCATGCTTGAATTCCCCAAGAGGAGCTGGGGCACATCACCCCCTCCAGCACCCAAAGCTTCCCCTTGACCTTCCCCAAGACCACCCAGGAGGAGCTGCCAGAAGAGCCCAGGAGCCCTGCCTGCCTCTGCACTCCAGGAAATCAGAATTTCCCCTCCCAGAGAACTCCTCCTGTAATTGCCTTTCTATCTCAAAGGTGTCTTTCAGCCATGGAGGTGCAAATATTTACCCATACTTGGAATTGCAGAGTGAAGCCTAAGTGTTCCCAGACACTTCAGCCCCTTGTTGTTTGAAAGATCCCAACCATAGACACCTGGCTGGAATTAATCAGCAGATGTGGACATGGAGACAGAACAAAGTCCTTTATTAACCCTTCACACATCAATGTCAAGGTCAGAGGGGCAGCCTGTACCTAGGTGTCAGCTGTTAACAGCTTCCCAAAGCAAGGAGCATCCTCCACTGCTCAGGGCATGAACTGGTAGTCAAATTTATCGTGCTCCTGTCACCACTCGATGTGTTGGGGCTCTCCCTGGTGAAGAGCAGCACCAATAAATGTTTATTACTAGACAGTAAAACAGGAGATCAAAAGTACCTCCTGGATGGGCTCTGTCTAAAATCAATAGAAGCTGAACCATCTCTTTAAAGGAAGGATTCACTCTGCACCAGGTGGTTTCAAGTAGTTCACATCATCAACAGCTCCTCACCAGGATTAGGCATCCCAGCACTTCCCAAGTGATCAAGCACAGACCTGGGAAACACTCAGAGCCTCTCCCAGTCCAGCTCCTCTCCCATTCCAGCTCCTCTCTATCTGGCTGATGCCTCTCCCATGCTCATAAATGCCTCAAGTCACATTTTCCCAGTCTTAAGCCTTCAAAAACCACACAGCATCAATGGGGGGCAATGCCAGTCTGGGGTGGGTTAGAAGGGCTGTGGGTAGTAGGTCAAGACACGTTCTCCTGCCCCTCTGCTCTGCCCTGGGGAGGCCACATCTGGAGTCCTGTGTCCAGTTCTGGGTCCCCCAGTTCNACAAGCTGCAGCTGAAGAGCAGAGACCTCTCTCATGGCCACAGGCTGTGCACTGCAGCCCAGCAGAACCTCCCAGCCAGACCCCCAGGATAAGGCACTCTGGAGTTCATCTTGGTGCTGACCTACCCAGCCCCCAGGTGGGGCTGGGGCTGGTGTTGATGGACTACATCAAGCTGAAAAGCAAAGGCCACCTCTGCCCCACCCTGCTGCCCCACTCCTTGGGGCACAGCTGGCAGTGTAGAGCTCAATGGCTTTGAAGTGCAGACAGACCCCAGAGGCGGGCAGGTGCAAAGCCTTGGGAGGTGCCATGGAGCTCAGCCTGCCAATCCATCACTGGCAGCTTTTTTGAGGTGAGGGCTGCTTCTAAGCAGATTATAAACCTCTCCATCAGCCTCCCACAGTCAATCCACTTGAGCCATCTCCTGTCCTCCCCAAAAGGCACCAGAGAAGCTCTGTTTTCTCTGCTGCTGACCCACGACATCCCTCTGCTGCTGAGTGGTTCTGCCTCTGGAACTTCATGCAGGACAAAAAAACAACAACAACAATCTGACATTTTTAAAGCAGAGGATGAAAAAGCCTTCCTGGACCTGTCCTTGCAGATGTGAGCCCCTCAGCAGCCACACCAAGCTGCACTCTTGGCTGGTGCTGGTTTTCATGGCCCATTTGCTTCAATTTTAGTGCCAGGAGGCTGGAGCCAGGCTCTGCTGGGGGATGGCCAGTGCCAGGCCAAGGGGCAATGGTGGGAGCTGAAGCAGAGGAAGTTTCATTCAAAGATGAGGAGGAATTTTTTCCCTGTGAGGGTGCCAGAGCCTGGCACAGGCTGCCCAGGGGGGCTATGGAGTCTCCCTCTCTGGAGATACCCAAAGCCCTCCTGGATGTGTTCCTGTGTGATCTGATGTAGGAGATGCTGCTCTGGCAGGGGTTGGACTGGCTGAGCTTTGGAGGTCCCTCCCAGACCCTGACACTCTGTGACCCTGTCTTTCTGTGCTTTCCTCCAGGGCTACCTGGGACACTCAATCTGCTCCCTGAGGCAGGGCCAGCCCCAGCTCAGCACCCCAAGAAGCAACAGGTCTCTGGGTGGCTCTGAGTGGTTGTGTATCCAGGGGAAGAGGCATTCAGGGGTGGGAGGGTCAGCAGGAGGAGGGTATGGGTGAAATATTCCTGGTTATGAGATGTAAACAAGCCCTGTGGAGCAGGTCAGGGCATCTGATGCCCTCTCACCATGAGCCATTTCACCTGGCGTAAACAGCAGCCCCTGCGCCAGGGCCATAATATCTCCCAGATGCTTTTGCCCATGGGCCTGATCTAAGGCTTCAGACCTAAAGTGGCAGATGAAATTAATCCCCCATCCACTGCTTTCTTTCTCTGGCATCTTTCCTAGCCCAAAACGCATTTCCCTGGTGCAGGAGGTTGGAGAATGGCTCCTACAAGAGGTGGCCATGACTCTCCTCCACACACTGCTGAGGCCATCATGGGACTGCAAGCAATGAGGCTTTAGAACAACAGAATTCCAGCATGGAGGGGTTGGAAGGGACCTCTGGAGATCATCCCTGCTAAAGCAGGGCACCCACAGCAGCCCGCCCAGCAGCATAATGCCAAGGGCGGGTTGGAAGCTCTGCAGAGAAGGAGACTCCACAATCTTTCTGGGCAGCCTGCCCCAGGGCTCCAGCACCCTCACTCCAAAGAAGATGCTCCTTAAGTTCAAGGGAAGTCTCTCGTGTTCTAGTCTGCGCCCATTGTCCCTGGTCCTGTCACTGGGTACTGCTGACAAGAGTCCAGCCAGATCCTCATGACCTCCACCCTTTATATACTTAGGAGCATTGAGCAGATCTCCCTCAGACTGCTCTTTTGCAGGCTGAAGAGCCTCAGGTCTCTCTTACCCTCCTGCAGAGCCTGGGAAGGGAAGGCTAAGCTGGATGCTGCTGGCCCTGAAAGAGCTTTCTGGGAGGTAGCCATAAGCCTTCAGCCTGCGCAGGAGTTTAACCCAACCTGTCAGCCAAGGTCTGCATTTCCCAGGGCTCCACCTCCATCACAACTGAACTTGTCTCAGGAAGCCCAGGGACGGGTGAGAAGTGTTTAAGAGGACTAATGAGTGTCTGCACTCCAGGGACCTCCTGCATCACACAGGCACTGAGCTCCAGGCACTCACATGCCCCTTCCCTTGCTACAGGCAGCCTTGCAGAGAGCAGCAGCCCTAACCCTGCTCCACTGCCCCAAGCATTCCTGTGTCCTTTGAGCTGTGCTGCTTCCCAGGGCAAGCCTGGAAGTGGCAGGATCCAGAAGTGCCTCTCTGGAGGAGATGGTTGGTCTGGCAGTGAGGCTCTTGGCTTCTGTGCAAGGGCCATGAGCCATCCTCCCAGCCGCACTCTGCAGAACCAGGTCAGTGAGCAGCCACAGGATGCTTGTCTCAGTGGTTTAGATGTGCAAAGCACCTCCTGAGAAAGGAAACTACCATTTCCTCATTTAAATGCCTTAAATATACCAGGATTTGGGGTGAGAGAACACCACAAATACCTGGCACAAGTCTCTGCACCTCTCCAAGGAGCCCCTGGCTCTGCTGGATGAGGAGAGGTCCAAGAGCCACATCGAGCGACAAGAGCCAGTCAGCAGGAGGCTGTGGGGCTGGATTTGGGCCATGCATTCCTGATAGCTGCCTCTGCCCACACAGCAGCTCCTTCCAGCTGAGTCCTCAGGGCTGCAGAACCTGGCAGCCTGCTCGCAGCAGACGTGCAGAGCCCCAGTCCCACACAGCCCAGACTGTGCTCTGCTGCCTTCCTGGCAGCGACCTGTGGCCAGCTCTAGGGGGAGGTCGGAACTGGATGGCCTTAAATCATAGAATCACAGAATGGTTTGGGTTGGAATGGACCCCAAAGCTCATCCAAGTCCAACCCCTGCTACAGGCAGGGACACCTCCCACTAGAACAGGTCACTCAGGGCCTCATCCAGCCTGGTCCTGAACACCTCCAGGAAGGGAGCTTCCACACCCTCCCTGGGCAACCTGTGCCCTGGGACCTCGAAGGTCCCTTCCAACCCTTTCCATGAATCTATAAACTACTGCCAGCCACCAGGACTGAGCTGACCCCATCCCAACTGGGAGTCAGGGGTGGGGGGACAGGCTCTGCCCACTGCTACCTGGAGTAGGATAAGGAGCAATGGATGGAAGCTGCAGCAGAGGAGGTTCCAGCTCAGCACAAGGAGAACTTCTTGACTGGAAGGGTCCCAGAGCCCTGGCACAGGCTGCCCAGAGAGGCTGTGGAGTCTCCTTCTCTGGAGCCTTTCCAGGCCTGTCTGGATGTGTTCCGTGTGCCCTGAGCTGGATTGGACTGGATAAGTTCTTTGGGTCCCTTCCAACCCCTGACATCCTGTGATCCTGTGATCCCACGTTTCAGAGACCTACCAGATCCCAGCATCCTCTCCTTGGGTTACCAGAGGCAAAGCCCAGACCTGCACCAGAAGCTGCTCTGCCCTTCCAGAGCTCCCATTTGAAAACAAGAAAGTGGAAAATATTTCCCTTTAGGTCAGCCCCGAGTGACATCTTCCTACTTGTCACAGCAAAACATTTGGGTTTGGTGGGGGTTTGCTTTTTGTTTTGTTTTGGTTTTGTTTTTCCCTTAAGTGGAGACAATGAAAACATTTTGTCCTCCCCCAAAATAAAACCAACTCTCTGTTTCTCAAGCACACATTCGAAGCCACTTTGTGGTCCCCTTCCTTTAATTAAAGGCAGGCAGATCTCAAATGGAGAATGTCACAGTGCAATAAAAAAGTTCAAGCATTTCACTTCAAGCATATCTTAAACAAAGCCTGAAGTTTTTCATCCTTAAAATACTTTTTTTTTCCTCTTCCCCCCCCCCCCCCCCTTTTTTTTTTTTTTTCCCTGCTTCAAACTTCAGTTGAAGTTGTAAATAATTTCAAAGGAACCAAAATAACTTTTATTTTCCCTGCAAAGAAATGTTTCATCTTAATTTCAGCCAGGCTGGCTTAACGTGATTGGAGCCAGACTCTTCTCAGTGGTGCCCAGGAAAGGGGCAAGGACCATGAGAGGAATTCCCTCAGAGCAGAGGAGAAATTTGACTTTCTTCTTTGGGGTTTTGGGTTTGGTTTTTTTTGTTGTTAACTGTAAGGGTGGTCAAAAGCAGGAGCAGGTTGTGGAGCCTCCATCCTTGGAGATAATCAGCACCTGATTGCACACAGCCCTGAACAACTCAAGCAGAATCTCAGCATGGAAGGGTGGGAAGGGACCTCTGGAGCTCACCCAGTCCAACCCCACTCCTAAAGCAGGGCATGGCACCCACAGCAGCTTGCCCAGGAGCACAATGCCTGAGGTGGAGAGTTGGAAGCTCTGCAGAGAAGGAGACTCCACAACCTCTCTGGGCAGCCTGCTCCAGGCCTCCAGCACCCTCACACCAAACAGCTTTCTCCTCCTTTCAGATGGAACCTCCTGGGGTCAACTTTGTGCCCATTGCCCCTTGTCCTATCCATGGGCACCACTGAGCAGAGTCTGGCCTCATCCTCTTGCCCCCCAGAGCCCCTTTAGCTCTTGCTGAGCATCGCTCAGATGCCCTCTGGGGCTGCTCTTCTGCAGGCTCTCGGCCCCAGGGCTCTCAGCCTCTGCTCCTCACAGAGCCGCTCCAGGCTCCTCAGCAGCTTCTGGACTCTATCCAGCAGTTCCTTGTTTCTCTCGAATTGAGGAGCCCAGAACCTGGACCCAGGAGTCCAGATGTGGCTTCCCCAGGGCAGAGTAGAGTGAGATCTGCTGCCCACACTCTTCTTCATGCCCCCCAGGATACTGTTTGCCTTCTCCACTGAACTCCCTCATCTGAGCAGGGGTTGGATCAGATGAGCTCCAGAGGTGCCTCCCAGCCTCACTATATGTGATTTTTACCACTACCTCCAAAAGGAAGCATCCAGGCCCTGCAGTCTCCTACCTGGAGATTCCCAGGGCCATTAAACCACCTCAAGCTGTGGCACCCCCAGCCCTGCCAAGCTCAAGGGCTGCAGCAGAACTTGTTGCTATTTCCAAGGTCCAACTGCTGGGATTTTTTGCAGTTGAGTGTTTAAAATGAAAGGCTCGTTTCTTCCTCTCGCCAGTGGAGACAAAACCTATAACCTCTTCCTGACCTGAGAAAGGGGAAACAGATTAGCAGAAGAGAAAACCACAGGCACTGAGCAGGAGTCCGCAAGCAGCTCCTGAGCAGCCTCATTCCCTCACCTCCGTCTAGATCCTCCAGCAGCCTGCTCAGACCTGGACTCTAGAAACCTTCTCCCAGAGCTGGGCGTTCAAAATGTCACAGAACCACAGCAGCACCCAGGCTGGCACAGCCCCTCAGGACCACCAAGCCCAACCTAGAACCCTGCTCTGCAAGATCCACTTTAAGCCATCTTCTCAAGCACCACATCCAAACCACCCAGCCAGGTTGGGTGACTCCAGCACCTCCCTGGGCAGCTCATGCCAGTCCCTGACCGCTCTCTCCAAGAAAAACTTTTTCCTAATGTCCAATCCAAACCTCCCCAGCCTCAGCTTGAGGCCATTCCCCCTTGTTCTGTCTCCAGCTACCTGTGAGCAGAGCCCAGCAGCAGCCTCTCCACAATGTCCCTTCAGGTAGCTGCAGACAGCAATGAGGTCTGCTCTCAACCTCCTCTTCCTCACACTACCCATCCCCAGCTCCCTCAGATGCTCCTCATCAGATTTATTCTCCAGACCCTTCCCCAGCTTTGTTGCCCTCCTCTGGACCTGCTTCAGCACCTCCACATCTCTCTTGGATTGTGGTGCCCAAAACTGAACACAACACTCAAGGTGTGGCCTCACCAAAGCAGAGTCCAAGGGCACAATCCCCTCCCTGCTCCTGCTGGGCACAGCATTTTTAATACAAGGCAGGATGCCATTGGCCTTCTTGGCTGCCTGGGCACACTGCTGGTTCACACTCAGCTGCCCAAGCACACTGCTGGCTCACATTCAGCTGCCCAAGCACACTGCTGGCTCACACTCAGCTGCCCAAGCACACTGCTGGCTCACACTCAGCTGCCTATTACAGCCCCCAGGTGCTTTCTGCCAGCAGCTCTCCAGCCACACTGCCCCAAGCCTGTAGCATTGCTGTTCAGTGAGGGATCTCTAGAGCTTAGGAAGAGGTCGAGCTGGTGCTGGAGCATCACACTCAATAAGGTGTCCATTTGCCTTCTGGGCACCTCTTGGTAGCCCCAAGAGCTTGAAACAGGTCACCACCATGCTGGACCACCACACCCAATAGGGTGCCCATTCCTCTCCTGGACACCTCTTGGTAGCCCCACTGCCATACTGGCTTGAAGCAGATCACCACAGCACCCAGCATTTGCTGGGCACCATCAGCTGTGGCATCACCATGGAACAGGCTTAATAAAAATGCCTGCAAACAACCTTGGGAAAAGCCCAAGGCTGTCAAAAAGGGATGGAAAGAAGAGGAAAGGCTGTGGATATTCCTCGTGTGGGCTTTGGAGAGTGACAGGGTCTGGCATTACCTCCACCTGCAGACCTGTGATAAGGTCAGGGGGCAGGAGAGAGATGGCTGGGGAAAATCTCAGACCTGTCCATCCCCTCCACCTCCCTCTCTGGGATACTCTGAAGAAGGCAAACTGCTGCGTGTCCTGGACATCAAGAAAGACATTTTGAATACTCTAAATTTAACCATGGAATCACAGAACTGTTTCAGCTGGAGAAGATCTCTAAGCTCATCCAGTCCAACCATCCACCTACCACCACCACACCTTTCTTGGGCACCTCCACTCCCAGGAGCCACACAGGCAAACATTGAAGATGAGCACACACCAGGACAAGCTCAGTCTCACTGCAGTGAGGTCTCAGCTCCAGCAGCTTGTCCCATCCATGCAGAGTTTGGAGGAGGTTCGGGTTCAGCTGCCTGCTGGTGGAGCTGCACATCCCCATCCTGCCCAGTGAGCATCTCTTAGCCCTTTCCTCTGCAGAGGTCCAGCAGCAGGACCTTTTCTAAGTGCCTTTAGGACCAAGTCTTTCAGCCCATCTTTAAAGATCTGCAAGGGCCAGAGGTCTCATTTCTGCTCTCCCCTTGGAGCAAGCATGGCCACAGCACCTGGGGACACAGTTTAGTGGCCATAGTGGTGTTAGGTTGCTGGCTGGACTGGAGAGCATCCAGGCAGAGAGGGACCTGGGGTTGCTGGTAGAGAGTAGCTGAAGATGAGCCAGCAGTGTGCCCAGGTGGGCAGGAGCGCCAGTGGCATCCTGGCCTGGATCAAGAACAGTGTGGCCAGCAGGACCAGGGAGGTTATTCTGCCCCTGTGCTCAGCACTGGTCAGGTCTGTGCCCAGTTCTGGGCCTCTCAGTTCAAGAGAGATATTGAGGTGCTGGAAGGTGCCCAGAGAAGGACACCAAGGCTGGTGAGGGGCCTGGAGCACAGCCCTGTGAGGAGAGGCTGAGGGAGCTGGGGGTGTGCAGCCTACAGAAGAGGAGGCTCAGGGCAGAGCTCATTGCTCTCTGCAGCTACCTGAAGGGAGGTTGTGCCCAGGTGGGGTTGGACTCTTCTGCCAGGCACCCAGGGACAGAACAAGAGGACACAGCCTCAAGCTGTGCCAGGGGAGGTTCAGGCTGGATGTTAAGAAGAAATTCTTCATAGGGTGATTGGCACTGGGATGGGCTGCCCGGGGAGGTGGTGGAGTGCCCATCCCTGGAGGTGTTTAAGAGGAGGCTGCATGAGGCACTTAATGCCATGGGTTAGTGAATTAGAAGGGTTAGGTGAGAGGTTGGGCTCGATGATCTCAGAGGTCTTTTCCAGCCCGAATAATTCCACGATTCCCTGACAACCCAGTCCCTGCTATCCGCTGGTGCGAGGTGACATCTACAGCTCACTGCCTGCATCTCCCATTCCCGCCAGAAGCGGTTTCAGGCCGGGGGGGGGACCTCAGCGCCCTCCCGTGGCAGACTCCAGAATAGATTCGTGGCTTTGGCTTCCACCAGCGTGCAAGTTGCACGTGATGGAACAGCAGCACCCGGGGCAGGCGCTCGGTTCTGCGTACAGGTAGGGCAGTAAACACAGGTCACAAGTCACACGATGTCAGGGGTTGGAAGAGACCCAAAGAGCTCATCCAGTCCAACCCCCTTGCCAGAGCAGAACCATCCAAGCTAGCTCAGGGCACACAGGAACACATCCANCCATCAACAAACTTGCTTAGCAGCCTCTGTCTGTCTGTCTGTGCCCTCATCAATGGCATTGATGAAGATGTTGAACAGCACCGGACCCAGCACTGATCCCTGGGGGACTGCACTGATTACAGCTCTCCAGATAGGCCTTGAAACCTGGCACCATTGATCACCACTCCTTGAACTCTATCTTGTAACCAGTTCCTAATCCACCTCACTGCCTGCTCTTCCATCCTAGGATGTCATGGGAGAAGGTGTCAAAATCACAGAACTGTTTCAGTTGGAGGAGACCTCTGAGGTCACCCAGACCAACCAACTCAAACACCACCAGGTCTAGGGATGGGATTGTGCACCTCTGCTTGGCACTGGTGAGGCCACATCTCAAATACTGGGTTCAGCTTTGGACCACTTACTCCAAAAAGGACATTGAGGGGCTGGAGTGAGTCTAAGAAGGTCAATAAAGCTGGAGAAGGGTCTGGAGAACAGGGCTGGGGAGGAGCAGCTGAGGGAGCTGGAAGTGTGCAGCCTGGAGCAGAGGAGGCTGAGGTCAGAGCTCATTGCTCTCTGCAGCTCCCTGGGAGAAGGCTGCAGCCAGCTGGGGTTGGGCTCTTCTCACAGGCAACAAGTGACAGGACAAAAGGAAACAACATCAAGGGAGGTTCAGGTTGGATATTAGGAACAATTTCTACCCAGCAAAGGTTCTCAGGCACTGGCACAGGCTGCCAGGAAGGTGGTGGACTCCCCATCCCTGGAAGGGTTTCAAAGCCTCCTGGGTGTGGTGCTGAGGGAGGCGATGCAGTGGCAGAGGCTCAGCAGCAGCAGTGGGGCTGTGAGCTCTGGGTGAGCAGCAGGACTGGATGAGCTCAAAGCTCTCTTCCAGCCCCACCAGTTCCATGGTTCTGTCACTCACTCACTCCCTTCTCTTGGTGTTGCCTCCTCCAAATCATCTGGATTCAGCACAGGACAATTCCCAGAGGAACTGCAGTGCTGGGAATCCAGCCTGGTGCAGTGCTGACGTCCTGCATCCCAGCAGGTGTGAAGAAAATGGATTCCCAACACAACCATTTGTGCTGGCAGGCAGAGCTGGGCCAGCTCAGCCCAGCAGTATGAATGAAATACCTCTGAGAGCAGGCCGATAGGGGAAAAAAATACAGAACATCAAAATCCTCTGGCTTCAAGTCCTGGGATGGCAACCAGTAGATGGCATTCACGAGCTGCTGTATTCACACATCTGCTGCCCTGTGCTGCCTGCAAAACAGCCAATGGCCGGAATGATTTTGGTCTGAAAGACCTCCAAGAGCATCCAGTCCAACCGTTCTCTAACTCCACCAAGACTGAGACCAAACCATGGCCCTCAGCACTGCATCTCTGCGGCTTTGGAACACCTGCAAGGATGGAGATTTAACCACCTCCCTGGGCAACCTGTGCCAGTCTCTCCCCACTCTCACCCTCAAGAATTTCTTCNACCTCGGAGAGGGAGGAAGCAGCAGAGGAAACACCAGCCATAGAATACAAATAACTGCCCTCAATTCCCACCCCCATCCCGCCCCAAAAATCCAGCTCCCAGAGCAAGGAATGCTGTGAGGAAGGCCGACCTAGATGCATCCTCACAGCCCTCCGCTGAGCAAGCCGCAGACATCTGCCTCCGCGTCCCGGCGCTGGAGCTCCTGAGCAGCCCTCTCCATCCAGAGGGATGCTGGGCTGGGATTCAGGCAGCATCTGCTTTGTTCCTCGCTAGCCGGGAGCATCGGTGAGTACGGCAGCATCTGGGCTTCCCAACCCTGCTGGGCAGGCTTCGGGAGCGAGAAACGTCAGGCTGCAGCCCGGGGCTTGCTTCACCGCCTTGCTTTTCTCTGCCTCCCTCCATGATGCCTTCAGGGATAGCAGCAAGCAGATGACAGCGGCGGGGAGGGGGGGAGGTGAGGTCTCTGGGAGCCCCGAGGTGTCTCCTTCACCTGCGTGCAGGGAAATCAAAAATGGAGATGACTATGCCCCTGTCATGGGCATTGCAAGCAGCCAGAGGTGGGGGTGAGGAAGACATCGCGTGCATGCCGGGGAGAGATGAGAGGCAGCAGACAGGGAGAGAGCCCTGCAGTGCTCCCAGCCAGCTCCTTGGTCTCATCTCCGTCTCTGCCAGCACCTGGGATGATGACAGATGCTGGATTTACTCAGGCCTCTCCATGGCTTCGTTCCTTCAGAGCAGGTGCACACAGATTGAGCTCCCTTCATACCACCACCTCTGTAAAGAGAAACCTCCCAAGCAGGCAGAAAAAGCCCTGGCCAGAAATGGCTCTGCCAGGTGCTGATTCCCCTGACACCAAGAACAGACAAAGCAGCCTGAAATCACCTTCTCCTAAAATCAAATACTGCCCATCCAGTGCCTGGGCATAGTGACAGTGTGAGGGCTGAGCTCAGAAAGGACATTTAATGAATCAATTNCCAAATCCTGTATCCTACCACAAGCTAAGGTCACCTTTTTACCTCCTCACTGAGCGATGCACTGTGTGAAAAAGCCTTCCCCTTCCCACGCACCCCTCCCCGGCTCCCACACCTCCTCCGGGAGCAGATCCCGGTGGATGATGGGCACCCCTGGCTCCCACTGAAGGCAACCGCTGTGCCCAGCCCCTGGCAGCATCACTCATCCAGAGGAAGAGTGCAGGGAGATATTTGGCACCTCGCAGCCAATTGGAGGAGAGGTGACACCGAGAGGGGGGTTCTTCCAGCTCCTTTCTCCACCCATCCTCCATAACACCANTGAGGTCTCTGGGAGCCCCGAGGTGTCTCCTTCACCTGCGTGCAGGGAAATCAAAAATGGAGATGACTATGCCCCTGTCATGGGCATTGCAAGCAGCCAGAGGTGGGGGTGAGGAAGACATCGCGTGCATGCCGGGGAGAGATGAGAGGCAGCAGACAGGGAGAGAGCCCTGCAGTGCTCCCAGCCAGCTCCTTGGTCTCATCTCCGTCTCTGCCAGCACCTGGGATGATGACAGATGCTGGATTTACTCAGGCCTCTCCATGGCTTCGTTCCTTCAGAGCAGGTGCACACAGATTGAGCTCCCTTCATACCACCACCTCTGTAAAGAGAAACCTCCCAAGCAGGCAGAAAAAGCCCTGGCCAGAAATGGCTCTGCCAGGTGCTGATTCCCCTGACACCAAGAACAGACAAAGCAGCCTGAAATCACCTTCTCCTAAAATCAAATACTGCCCATCCAGTGCCTGGGCATAGTGACAGTGTGAGGGCTGAGCTCAGAAAGGACATTTAATGAATCAATTTGGTTGGAAAAGACCTTTAAGATCATCCAGTTCAAGCATGGCCCTCAGCACCACACCTCTGTGGTTTTTAAGCACCTCCTAACTGCCCTGCAGTGGCTGGATTAATGCAAGCACCCAGCACAGGAGCTGGCTACACTTGAGCAGATTCTGTTCAAGATGTGGCCTGAGCTTGCCCACTCCAGGCTGAGCTGCAGCAGGGTCCAGCTGAGCGTATCTGCTCTCTCCAGCCAGGGCTGGTCCTGAGTCCTCAGCTGGGCTTTGTCAGCAGCTGCAGGTGCAGTCCCTGGGAAATGGGTGCAAAGGTCTGGCTTTGGCTGGCTGGCAGGGTAGGAACCCTCCAGTGAAAGCAGTCCTAAGGGCCCCTTCTGCTGCTGGGGTGTTAGTGGGATTGAAAATGAGGACTGATTTGAACTTGTCCTGCTCATAGCAGTTCAGGAGAAAGCCCAGACTGGGAGCGGCACAACCACCTTGGCTCCATAGGAGGTGCTTCAGTTTTTTGGCATCTGCTTTGGTTTAGCTGGGAGCAAGGCAGGGGTGTGGAAGGATGTTTCACATACCTGTAAGGGCTTCTTTGCTCTCCTCTGGTCCTGCCTGGGTGCGGGGACAAGTGCAGGGTTGGAGCACAGGGAGCAGCCAGGAATTTCTCTGCAAAACCAAAGCCAGGCCAGCAAAATGGGAACTGGTGGCACTGCCAGAGCAGCCTGAAGCCAGCCTGGGAGGAGCTTGCTCTTTTCTCCCCTGTCAGCCACACCTCATTCCCCTCATCAGAGGTGCTTGGCGATGTTGACATAAGTATTGGAAGAGAAGGAGCAAGAGAAAACCAGGTGGATGTCAGCCCAGAGAGTGCTGATCCTCAAGGACAAGCCCTGGGGCCACAGGAGAGCAGACACAGGCCTGCTGCTCTCATCGGGGCCAACCTCACATTCTCTCTTGCCCAAAGTGGCCACAGACGCCATGGTCTTGCCTTGTTGCTGCTGCAAAACAAGCAGCTGTGAGGCTGCTCCTCTGTGGAGCCTGCCATCAGCACCCCTGCCCTGAAGGGTGTGAGTGAAATGCTCCCCAGGCACCACGCTCAATGCCAACCTCTCCACCTTCCACCTTCCGCCTTCCAGCCTCAGCCCTTCCTTGAGGGAAGCACCGTGAAGCCACCCCTCCTCCCAGCACCATGGGGACCACAGAAGCCACTCTGAGGATGGAAAACGTGGATGTGAAGGAAGAGTGGCAAGATGAGGACTTCCCCAGGTTTGTTCCCTGAAAAGAAAAAAAAAAAAAAAAAAAAAAAGAGAGAGAGAGAGAAAAGTCCCACAAAGACCACAGAGAATTTTCTTTCCTCCTGTAAGAAATGAGCAGGGCATGGAGCATGCAGGTCCCTCCTGCCCAGCCCTGGAGCCAACAGGAATCTTAACTCCAGCAAGTATTTGGGGCAGAGAACACAGAGTTTGCAGCAAGGCTGCTCAGAATGCTTCAGGATTTGGGGGAGGCTGGTGGCAACCTTCTGTGAGCATGGCAGGGAGAGAGTGAGGAGCTGGGGGCAGAGGATAGTGAGATTAACATGCATGGATGGATGGATGGATGGATGGATGGATGCACAGCAAGCAAGGAAGGAAGGCAGGTCCCAAAGTGGCAGCTCTCACCTTCAGAGAGACTTTATCACCCCACAGAGTGATAAGTAAATGCCCTGAAGCCACCCAAAGGATGCACCCACCCTCATCCCCACCCCAAGCCTAAATCTTGCTGGGGCACACACAGCATGGGCAGCACCCAGCCCTGCTGCAGCTGGGCTCTGGGCTCTTGAGGGTCTTTTCAGCGCTGTCTCTCCATGTGCCAGCTGCAGCTGAGCTCCCCCAGGCAGCCCACACTGCCCCTGTATTCACAGACAGTGCTGCCCTGTTCCACCGAGCACCGAGCTCAGCCCCTCTCTGTTCACCCAGCTCCAGCTGCAGGCCTGATCTGAGCACCTCTATGCCAGCCCCACTCCTGGCACACAGGACACGACTTGGCCTTCCGCTGGCCCCACAGGTGGGCTTAGCCAAGCCCTTGGCCTTCTGGGATGGGTTTTGCTTCCTCTGAGAGCAGAGCTTTGGGCTGATGGACATCTGTCAGTCTAAGGCACTGTGCTGGCAAGCTTGGCAGTGAGTAGAAAGGAAAGTGAGGTACAGAAAGGAAGGGTGGAGAGGTAGGGAAAGACAGGAAGGTGAGGTGGGGGAAGGAAGGTGAGATATGAAAAGAAGGAGAGGCATGGAAAGGAAGGAGAAGTATGGAAAGGAAGGAGAGGTATGGAAAGGAAGGAGGTTCCCTAGGAAACATGGACACAAAGCTGCCTCACACCTTTACACTGTGCACTGTCCCACTCCATCACCTGGAGTGGGAGGTCCCAGACTGTTTCATGCCTGCCCTTCAGGCAGCAAACTCCCCCCCAGCCCCAGCCAAGCCTCCAAGGGGCATTTCTTTCTGCAGAGCCCCCAGCACCACCTAAGAGGGGCAAAGCAAGCCCAGAAAGAGGCTGGGTGGCAGGGCAGTGAGAGGGATGAGCCCAGAGCTCCTCAGCCTGCTGTGGGAGGGATTAGATCAGGAATGATGCAAGTGAAGCAGAACACACACACCCCCCCTCCCCAGCAGCCACTCAGTGATCACTGCCTGGGTTTAACAAGCATTAAAAATAAATCAATAATAATTTCCAAGACACTTCTTCCCCCTCTAGAAGCATTACAATAATAGGGCAGGAGCTGCTGCATGTGGGACAGCAGCTCTCCAGCAAGATGATTTGCTGCGTAGCTATTTTTGCTCAGCTGTGATTAACCAATCTTGCCCCCCCAAAAAAAAAAAATAAAAAAAATCCACAAACAAAACCCAAATCCCAGCCAAAGATCTGAATCGGAGCTAACTGCATGCAGCTGCTCGTGGCAGCCACATCCTCACCCTTCCCACCAGCAGCCGATGGGCAGCAGCAGCAGCAGTTCCTGCAAAGGTGCAATGCCAAGGGAGCGAGGAAAGGGTTCGTGTTTGTTTGTGTGTGTCCCCTCTCGCTGCTCCCCGGAGGTTTAGCCTCCTGCTGCCCGCCTGTCTCGGCTGCTGTGCAGGCTCTGCCCTGCGATGATGCTGATGATGCTGCGCGGGGCGGGAGCATGCTCACTCCATCACCCACCCATCCGTCGGGTCACGGGCTGCTTGAAACCCGGGAGAAAGTGCCCAGGAGGGGGGAACTGGGCAACAGGATGTCAGCAGAGAGCAAAATGGTGGCACTCAGCCGCTAGAAAACCTGCTTCGTTCAGGCGAGGGGAAAAAAGCCTGGCAGCTGGGGCCGGCTGCCTGCCAGGAGGAAGATTTGCAGGCAAGGCTGGGAGCAATCCGAGCATCCCTCAGGAAGGTAAGAAAGGCCTTTTCTTCTCCTCTGCTCTGGTCGTTGCTCCTCTGGGACGAATCCCATCACCAGGGAGCTGCCTGCAGCACGTACTCGGGTGCAGCTGGGCCATCCCCCCCCTCCTTTCCATGCTGTATCACCAAGTCGTGCCAGGCGCCAGCTCACAGGCAGACAAATAAGCAGGCAGGAGACAGGAGCAGAAGGGAGGAGGTGAGGCTGAAGGGAGTAGAGGGTTTGTTCTGACTGCTCAGGTGGCAGCCCGTGGGGTCTGAGTGCTGCAGGGCAGAGCACAAGTTGCCTTCGATCAGGTCTTCCAACTCTCCTAAATACCCAAGGAGCAGCCAGGAGAGGATTATCCCTGATCTAAATATTTATGGGGTTTCATTTGGCTGGTGGCTCTGGTGTCGTGGCAGCCTTTGCAGGGCAGAGCTGTGTCCTCCTGCATGCTCAGAGGCATCACTCCCCATCATCTTCCTCCTCATCACCACCAGACACTAGGGCCAGCAGCTGCTGAACCTCAGCCCCATCCTCACCCCGCCGGTGGTGGTGCAGTGGCAGTGGTGGGACTGGGAGCTTTGGGTGAGCAGCTGGCCTGGATGGTCTCAAAGCTCTCTTCCAATCTCAGCAGTTCTGTGGTTCCACCATTCCAGAGCAGAGCACAGAGGTTGCTCCAGGCTTTCCCCTGTCCACTGTCTGCCACGGAGTGACTTCTCCTAAGCATCCCCCTCTCATCTCTTGTCTTTTTTCCCTCCCTGCCTTGGTGTGCCTGCAGACCTCTCCCAGAAGAGACAGGGATGGAGTCCCTGGGCAGCCCTACGGAAGATGAGAACACATCCTGTAAGTACCAGCTGGAGTTATCAGGAGCTTAAGGGCAAACCAGCTTCTAGGTAGAGCAAGAGCCAGATCCCTTGGACTCAAATTCCCATGGGGAGGAGGAAATCAGCAGAGATTTGTGTCTGCTGCTCTGTCTCGAGAAGCTGGGGGAGGAAATAGGTGTTCCAGAAGTGTGGGCACTTCTATCCTGCCATACCTGCAGGCTACCAGGGGGCCCCCAGCTGTGCTCCACCACCCTTAGCTGCCAAGGCTGGAGCCTGAGGGAAGCTCCAGATCTTGCTCCAAGGCCACAAGGTGAGGACAACCTCTCAGTTCTGTTCCTTCTCACTCCAGCTCCCCCAAATACGTTAAACTTTAATGGGGCTCATCGTAAGAGGAAGACTCTTGTGGCCCCTGAAATCAACATCTCCCTGGACCAGAGTGAAGGCTCCATCCTCTCCGATGACTTCCTGGACACACCAGATGACCTGGACATTAATGTGGATGACATTGAGACTCCTGACGAGACAGATTCCCTGGAATTTCTAGGGAATGGCAACGAACTGGAATGGGAAGGTAAAAGGCCAGATTGGGGTGAATGTCTTGGTGGGGGTGGGGGTGGGTTTTAGCCTCATTTTAACCTCTTTGGCCACCACACACCATGAGCTGCTGAAGATATGAGACAGGCTGGAACAAAGGCAAGAAAAGTGCCTGGGAAAACACCCAACACCAGGAAGGATCTGATCATGTGGCCAGCAGGTCTAGGGACAGGATTGCGCCCCTCTGCTTGGCACTGGTGAGGCCGCAAATACTGCATTCAGTTGTGGGGCACTCACTTCAAGGAGGACATTGAGGGGCTGGTGCAGGTCCAAGAAGGGCAACGAAGCTGGGGAAGGGTCTGGAGGACAGGGCTGGGGAGGAGCAGCTGAGGGAGCTGGGCGGGGTGCAGCCTGGAGAGGAGGAGGCTGAGGGCAGAGCTCACTGCTCTCTGCAGCTCCCAGGGAGAAGGTTGCAGTGTGTTGGGATTGGGCTCTGCTCCCTTGTATCAGGAGATAGAAGGAGGTGACCAACAGACCTGTGGGCATGGCAGGTGGGGATAGGGTTTGGTGGCCATGGTGGGGTTGGGTTGCTGCTTTCTGACCTTCGAGGCCTTTTCCAGCCCAAACAATTTTATGACTCTGCCATCCTAAGCCGCAGATGAAATGGTTCACCCTCAGCCTGCGGCAGAGCTCTTGCAGAGCCCCTTCCTGGCACGGTTGTCCCTTTTGCAGATGACACTCCTGTGGCCACAGCCAAGAACATGCCCGGGGACAGCGCAGACCTGTTTGGGGACGGGGGGGCAGAGGATGGCAGCACTGCCAACGGACGGCTCTGGAGGACTGTGATCATCGGTGAGCAGGAGCACCGCATCGACCTCCAGATGATCAAACCCTACATGAGAGTGGTGACACACGGAGGTGAGCCACAGGCACCCTCCTCCTGCATGGGCAAGGTCCTGTGGGGAGGGACCTGGGGGTGCTGGTGGGCAACATCCATGGGCAGCAATGTGCCCTGCTGGCCAAGAGGGCCAACGGGGTCCTGGGGGGCATTCAGCAGAGTGTGTCCAGCAGATCCAGGGAGGTTCTGCTCCCCCTCTACTCTGCCCTGGTCAGACCTCATCTTGAGCACTGCCTTCAGTTTGGGCTCCCCAGTTGAAGAGGAACAGGGACCTGCTGGAGAGAGGCCAAGGGAGGGCTGTGAGGATGCTGAGAGGACTGAGCACTGCCTGGGGAGGAGAGGCTGAGAGACCTGAGGCTGCTTAGTCTGGAGGAGAGAGGGCTGAGAGGGGATTTAATTAATGTTTATCAATATCTGAGGGCTGGGAGTCAGGAGAGGGGGCACAGGCTCTGCTCACTGCTGCCTGGGATAGGACAAGCAGCAGTGGATGGAAGCTGCAGCACAGGAGGTTCCAGCTCAACACAAGCGGGGACTTCTTGACTGGAAGGGTCCCAGAGCCCTGGTACATGCTGAGATTGTGGTGTCTTCTTCTCTGGAGCCTTTCCAGACCTGTCTGGATGTGTTCCTGTGTGTCCTGAGCTGGATTGTCTGGTCCTGCTCTGGCAGGGGTTGGACTGGATGAGCTCTGTAGGTCCCTTCCAACCCCTGACATTCTGTGATCTGTGATGCGTGAGTTTCCTTTGATCCCTCTGTGCCAGGCTGGAGGAGATGCGCATGAGTGACTGTTTCCACTCTTTAGGGGCAAAGCACTGCTCGCTTTGTACCACTGTGTGGCAGAGAGCCCCAAAGAGAGACCTTCTGGTGGCTTTCCAGTGCTTAAAGGCTTTTCAGTGCCTGTAAAGAAACCTGGGGACAGCCTGGAGCAGAGCCTGTTTGGACAGGACAAGGAGGGATGGTTTGCAACTGAACGAGGGAGATCCAGACCTGATAGAAGGAAGAATTTTTCTACACTGAGGGTGGTGAGAGCCTGGCCCAGGTTGCCCAGAAAGGGTGGGAGTACCTCATGCTTGCAACCATTCCAGGTCAGGTTGGTTGTGGCTCTGAGCAACCTGCTCTGGCTGCAGATGTCCCTGCTGAGTGCAGGAGGTTGGACTGGGTGAGGTTCAAGAGTCCCTTCCACCCAGACCATGCAGTGACTCTGTGGAAAGCTCCCAGCTCATGCTAGAAACCAAACAGCTACAGTCAGAGTCTGCGACAAACCAGAGCAGGGAACAAAGCTAAATACAGCCCAGCCCTGGGTACAGCCATGAGGAGACTGCAGGAGCTTAATTCCTCCCTAGCTGAGCCCTGAGCTGTTCCTGAAGCACAGCTGAAGGCCAACACGTCCACAGATGGAGGCCCCCGGGGGCAAAGCTCTCAGCTCTCTGCTTGGGCAGGGACAAATCCTTTCCTTCTACTCCATGAGCATTGTGGCAGCCAAAATCAGGGCCAGAGGCAAATGTGATCACCAAAGAGAGGCAGAGCTGAAGGGAGGCACACAGCTCCAAATTCAGCAGTGCAGAGAATCAGGGCATGGGTTGGAAAGGATGTTTAAAGGTCCAATCCTGCTGCAACCAGGGCAGATGCTCAGGTGTGTCCTCACTGCTCTTCTCCTTTCAACTCTGGCATCTTAGCAGTTACACTTCAACACAAATCCAGACCTGCACGTTCAAGTCACTCTAATGGATATTATGTTACTTCTTATTTGGGGAGTAATTATGATGATAGTGAGGAAATATCACTTTAAGTGCAGAGGAGGGTCCTGAAAATGATCAGAGGGCTGGAACACCTCTGCTACGAGGACAGGCTGAAGGAGCTGAGGTTGTTCAGCCTGGAGAAAAGAAGGCTCTGGAGAGATCTAATATCAACCTTCCAGAACCTGAAGGGGACCTACAAGAAGGATGGAGAGAGACTGTTCAAGAAGGCCTGCAGTGACAGGACGAGAGGCAATGATTTTAGAGTAGATTTAGACTGGATGTTAGGACCAAGGTCTTTGCGGAACAGGTTGCCCAGGGAGGTTGTTGGGACCTCACCCCTGGAGATAATCAAGGTGAGGCTCAACAGGGCTCTGGGCAACCTGATCTAGGTGAGTGTGTCCCTGTTGACTGCAGAGGGGGCTGGACTGGATGAGCTTTGGAGGTCCCTTCCAACCCAGACCACTCTACAATTCTAAATCTCACCCTGGCAAGGGTCCCTGAGGCTGCCCCTGTCTGTCTTTGCCAGGGTACTACGGGGAAGGGCTCAACGCCATCATTGTCTTTGCCGCGTGCTATCTGCCGGACAGTAACCTGGCTGACTACCACTACATCATGGAGAACCTCTTTCTGTAAGTGGCTGGTCGAGCTCTGTGAGGGAGCAGAGAGCCAGGAAGGTAACTGGGGCTCTGGAGGAACAGTTCCCTTGTGTTGGTTGCTGGAAAGAGTTTGAATCCAAGCCAAAGGCACTCAGCGTGCAGCTGCAGGCTGGGTCAGATGCTGCCCATGGCGTTCGTGGCCGAGTCCAGTGAGTCAAAGCACTCAAAGCCTCACTGTTACTGATGCCAGTGATGGACTCCCAGACAAGCCAGAGCATATTCATGCAGTGCTGAGCAGCTGGGAGGTGCTGCTGCTGCTGGGCAGAAGAACAAAGCAGGGGTGTCCAGCAGTGCATGCACTATGCTAACAAGCTCCAAACCTCCCTAAGAACTACCCCTAGGTACCAGGAGAACCCCAAACCCATCCCAAGATCTAAATGGAGGCATCTGGAGTCCTTTGGGGATGACACACCGGCACCTGAAGGAATGCCAAGGGACCTTCTTTGAGCCTCCTGTCCCTGTTGCTTTTGGTCACCACCCAACAGATATGTGATCAGCAGTCTGGAGCTGCTGGTGGCTGAGGACTACATGATCGTGTACCTGAATGGAGCAACCCCACGGAGGAGGATGCCAGGCCTGGGCTGGCTGAAGAAGTGCTACCAGATGATAGACAGGAGGTGAGAATCCTGCTGGTGTTACCTCTTCACTTTTCCCAGTGCTCTTGTTACATCTCTTCCAATCCTTCCTCACTTTCTGCATTCTGGAATTCCTGCCTGCAATGTTCCTACCTCCCCAGGCTCTCTTCGTCACCTCTACTGCTTCTTCCCTCCACAAGCACCTTCACAGAAATCTAAGTAGTGCTCCTGTGAAGGTGAAAGGTCTTGTGAGGAGCACAAGTCCTGTGAAAAGTGGCTGAGGCTGAGGAGACCTCATGGCTCTCTACAGCTCCCTGAGAGGAGGCTGGAGCCAGCTGGGGGTTGGTCTCTTCTCACAAGGAACAAGTGAGAGAAAATGGTCTCAAGTTGAACAAGGGAAGGTTTAGACTGGACTCCAGGAACAATTTTTACCCAAAATGGGTTGCCAGGCCCTGGCTTAGGCTGCCCAGGGCAGTGATGAAGTCCCCATCCCTGGAGGGGTTTCAGAGCCCTGGAGATGTGGTGCTGAGGGCCATGGTTCAGCGCTGGCCTAACATGCTAGAGGGGGTTAAGAGAAGGCTTTTTGGAGCTGATTTTCCATCCCATGGCTTCTCCACAGGCTGCGTAAGAACCTGAAAGCCTTGATAATTGTGCACCCCTCCTGGTTCATCCGGACAGTGCTGGCCATTTCCAGACCCTTCATCAGGTACTGTGAGCTGCTCCCCAGCCGCTGACTTTAGAGGGCAAGTTCAATCTCATCAGTCAGAGCTGCAACTCACCTTTCATTAGTAGCAGCCAAAGTGAGACTGTCACTTGTCCTATATCTCTCTGATCCCTCCAAGGACAACCCTGGACATTGTTTATGAGATGAGATGAGATAAGGACAGGGAACAGCTGGAGTGGGTCCAGAGGAGGTCACAAAGATGGATCAGAGGGCTGGAGAACCTCCCCTGTGGGACAGGCTGGCAGTGTTGAGGTTGTTCAGCCTGGAGAAGAGAAGGCTCATGGGAGATCTCAGAGCAGCCTCCCAGTACCTGAAAGGGCTCCAGGAGAGCTGAGGAGGGACTTGTGACAAGGGCAGGGAGTGACAGGACGAGGGGAATGGCTTCGAGCTGGGAGAGGGGAGAGTGAGAGTGGAGATGAGGAAGAAATTCTTGAGGGTGAGGATGGGGAGACACTGGCACAGGTTGCCCAGAGAGGTGTTCAAGGCCAGGTTGGATGAGGCCTTGAGCAACCTGTGCTGGTGAGAGGTGTCCCTGCCCATGGCAGGGGGTTGGCACTGGATGATCTTGGAGGTCCCTTCCAACCCAACCCATTCCATGGCTCTATAGTGTGGTGCTCTGGATCCAAATCAAAGCTTGTCCCAGTGGATAGTGCACAAAGATTCCCTGGGAAGGTGCAGGAGTGGTGATCCCTCCTCCCTCCTACAGACACTGAGGTGGGGAGTCAGTGCAAGGGCAGGTGGCATCTTAGCACCACTTGGAGTGCCTTGCCCGTTAGCCCTGATGGGGAGGGATGTGCTCAGACTGCAGAGGATGCAGCAGTGCAGAACTCCAAGTTTCCACCAGGAAAGTTCTGACTTCCTATGGAGAGAAGATCTCAGCAAAGCCCTCCAGCACAGCCTCTTTCTCTCTCTGCCAGTGTGAAGTTTATCAACAAGATCCAGTACGTGCACAGCCTGGAGGAACTGGAGCAGCTCATCCCGATGGAGCACGTACAGATCCCGGACTGTGTCCTGCAGTGAGTACCCCAGGGCCACCCCGGGGCACCCCTAGCTCTGAGGAGGCACAGGACAAAAGCCCTCTCTGTGTGGAGTCAGGCTGAGAGCCCTGGGGCTGTGGAGCCTGGAGGAGAGCAGCCCCAGAGGGGATCTGAGCAATGCTCAGCAAGAGATAAAGGACCTGTTGGGGGGCAAGAGGATGAGAGCAGACTCTGCTCAGTGGTGCCCAGTAACATGGCAAGGGGTAATGGGCACAAGCTGGAAGCCAGGAGGCTGCATCTGAACAGGAGAAACTCCTTTGGTGTGGGGGTGCTGGAGGCCTGGAGCAGGCTGCCCAGAGAGGTTGCAGAGTCTCCTTCTCTGGAGAGCTTCCAACCCCTCCTGGTTATTGTCCTCCTGGGCAAGCTGCTGTGGGTGCCCTGCTGGAGCACGGGGGTTGGACTGGGTAAGCTCCAGAGGTCTCTTCTAACCCCAATATGCCGAGATTTAGGGATTCTGTGACAAGCGAACAGCTCTGAGCAGGTAGCACTGAAAGAATATTTCCTGTTTGTCACAGATACGAAGAAGAGAGGATCAAGGCCAGAAAAGAAAGGTAGGATTCATCTCGGGGGCAGGTGGAGGATGGGTTCCTTTCCTTGGGATGTCTTTGCTCTCCCCCATCATTATTTACAGTATAACCAGGCAGTTCTGCTCTAGTTGGAGCTGTCCCTGCTGACTGCAGGGGGTTGGACAAGATGACCTCCGAGGGTCCCTTCCAGCCCAATGTGTTCTGTGCTTCTGGTCAGCATTGGTTGCTGGAGGGGAAGTTGTCCAGCCCAAGCTGTATCTCTCCACAGCCAGCACTGGCATCCTGAGAGCAAGGCTGTGTGGCACAGCAATGAGGAGCCAGAGGCCACTTCTGAGCTGGAAGCTCTCTCTGGGCTCCAGCTGTCTGCCCTGGGAGGTCTTAGACACTCTGCTCCTTCACCCTGCTGGGCTCTAGAGGAGAAATTTCAAAAGTGGTTTGTGTTTACAGGGCAGAAGAGAAACAAGACATGGCTGAGAAGGAAAGGTAACCACTGCTTTTCTCTGCTACAGTCCCTGGGAAGGAGAGGAGCCTGGCTGGAATCATGGCCTCTCCCTGCTCTGGCTGGAGCTGAGTAGGGTCATCTTTGATAGGACAAGAGGAAGCAGCCTCAGGTTGCCCCAGGGGAGGTTTAGGTTGGCCATGAGGAACAGTTTCTTCCCCAAAAGGGTGGCCAAGACCTGTCCCAGGCTGCCCAGGGCAGTGATGGAGTTCCCATCCCTGGAGGGGTTTCAAAGCCCTGGAGATGTGGTGCTGGGGGCCATGGGTTGGTGGTGCCCTGGCAGTGCTGGGCTGAAGGTTGGACTCTGTCATCTTCAAGGTCTCTTCCAACCAAAATGATTCCATGATTCTATTGCTTGGCAGCTCCTGGGGATCAGGCTTCTCACCTTCAAGAGTGTGGGACCCCACAGGGATTTGGCCCCAACAGGAGATCTCTGAGGTGTCTGAAGTCCCTGCCCTCCATACCAGCTCCCTGTGCCAACACTTTGGTGACCTTCTCGACCTTCAGCTCTCTGAATGGGTTCCTGATGATGCTTTTTACCTCTGTCAAGCCAGGGAACCTGTTTGGCCATGGAGCAGAGCCAGAAGCACCAGGGAACATTCTCCTGACATTCAGCCTTAGCATTTGCAGGATGCTGCAATGCAGAAGGCCAAATCCTGCTGCCAGGCACATCCTGGCTGTGCGTAAAGGCAGGACATGAGGTTGTAACATTAGAGGGGAAGGAAAAAATTCTAGGGAGCTTTGGAAGACAGCATCAAAATCCTGTGCCAGGCTAATTTGGCCTGCTTTTGGCTCTGCTTCAGAGTGCTCTTAGCTCCTCTCTCTCTCTTTTTTTCATTCTAACTATCTCCTGAGGGGGATCAGTGCCTATTGCTGCTGTGCTCAGAGCAAAAGGAGCTGTGCTCAAAATTGCCGAAGTCCATTGGAAGAGTCAGAATTGTCCTGAGAAACAAAAGAGAAACCTCAGGGCCATAAAGGGAGAGGTTGGAGATTGACTTTTTGTTTTGCTGTTTCTCTCCAAGCAGGTCTGTGCCCCCAGCAGAGGATCAAGAAACCAGGTTTGATCTGTAGCTCACTCTCTTGTCTGTCTGTCTCTATTTGGCAGATTCCATTGGGTTTGTAAGGCAGGCAAAGCAAGACTGGGCTAGACCCAGGACATCTTTAGCCCAGTGCCACTGACCAAGCACAAAAGAGGGGACAGCACCACAGAGATTTTGAGTATTTTTAGGCTGGAGAAGGGCAGCCTGAGGGGGGAATCTCATCAGTGCTGATCAATGCTTCAAGGGTGCGTGGCAGGAGGATGAGACCAGGGTTTGTTCAGTGGCATCCAGTGGCAGGACAAGGCGTAACTGGCACAAACTGGACCATCAGAAGTTTCATCTAAACATGAGGAGGAACTTCTGTCATTTAAGGGTGCTGGAGGCCTGCAGCAGGCTGCCCAGAGAGGTGTTGGAGTCTCCATCTCTGGAGTCATTCCAAACCCACCTGGATGCAACCCCATGACCTCCTCTAGGTGACCCTGCTTTGGCAGGGGGGTTGGACTGGATGCTCTCCAGAGGTCCCTTCCAACCCCTCCATGCTGTGATGCACCCCACAGCTTGTCCTAAAGCATGGCCTGGTCACAGCTTCAGCTGCTCTGGGGACCCTGCAGGAGAGCTGCTCCTCAGTAAATCACTCAGCACTTCCCACGAGCTAAAGGTGTGCCCGTGGGTGCAGAGCTAAAGGTGTGCAGGTGGGTGCAGAGGCAAAGCTGTGCCCGTGGGTGCAGAGCCACCTTTCTGCACCCTGCAGGAACCTTTTCATGGTCCTGTGCACACAGGAGAAGTCCTCGGAGGAGCAGAGAGGGCACTGCAGCTCTGAACACTGCTGTCTTTGGCTCTCCTCTCTCACACAGAGGTCACACCCAAACACACACAGTTATTTTTTTTAGATAGTGGGAAGTATTTTTCTTTTTTACTACAATTTACTCTCTACAAATAGCTCTTTCTGCTCCTTCCCAGCATGTCATGAATTGAAACAGAGTGGAATGAATGGAGTAGAAGAATGATGCAGCCTGACACACACCCACCTATCTGACCTTTTGGTAGAAGACCTTGTCACCATCTAATTCTGAGTTCTGTAAAGACCATGGAGCCATGCAGAGTCCTCTAAAGTTTTGGAAAACATTTGACTTTGAAAAAGAAAATGCAAAAACGAAACAAAACGAAAACTCAAACCCAACCCACAAACCAAGCCAAGAAAAGCACTTTCCAGGAGAGGTTCCAGCAATGGCTTGTGGAAAGCTGTTGAGCAGTGCAGAGAGTTAACCACATCTCCTCCCAGGAAGAGCATCCTGCAGTCCATTAGCCACCAGCCCAGGAAGAGAGATGTTTGTTTGTTTCAATTAGAAACCCTTCCCTAACTTGCTGCTGGCCAGCACTGAGATGTTTTGCTTTAATCTGCGCACTCAGTTTCCTCCATTCTAACAGCCCCAGGGAATGCCTCATCCAGGCAATGAAAAGGGAGCAGCTGCCTGTACCTGTCCCTCCTGGAAACAGCAAGTGTCCACTGGTCTGGGCACCTCTTTCAGCCTTGACCATCACAGGTAATTCAGTTATTAACTCACATCCAACTAAAGGCCACCTTTAACTCTGAGCTGTTCTCTCTTGGTTTGTAAGGCACTGAGACAACTCTCCAAGAGAGACCCAAAGTGCCAGGGCAGCCTTCACGGGACCTTCTGGTGAACATCTTCTCATGCCAGCTGGCACACAGCAGAAAAGTCTGGCTGGAAGAGGGAGCCTGGTGGGCAGGAGAGCTTCTCACACCTTGTCTCTGTGTGGATTCCATGACACTGGACAATCATTCACTCTTAATACCTCCTGCTGTGGAGAGAAGCTGCTAAAGGGTTGAAATGTCCCCCTGCTGGCCCTGTGAACTAGGCTTTCACCTCCAAACACACCTGCCTGGGGAAGCCCGGGGAGGGAATGCTGCAGTGGTGGAGGCAAGAGGCTGTGGTTGGGTTAGCCACGAGATGGAGAAGTGATCCTGAGGCTCCTGAAATGTGTGGTTTGGGCTCCTGAGGATTCTATGAGCAAAGGAGGGCAATAAAACCAAGAAACAACTGTCTGGCCATGACCATTTCAAAGCTCCTGGTGCCAGCAGAGCCAACTAACACAAACTGTCTGAGACACAGCAGAGGAATCTCCACAGCTGGCTGCAGGTGAAGACCTACTCACAGATCTCACCACTCAAGGACTATTCCAAGCCTGGCAATGCCAACCCAGGGCTGCTTGACATTGCCAACACTTCCCTGTGCTACATAAGCCCCTGGAGGGCAATCCTGGCAAGGTAAGGCTCTCCTCAAGACAAGGAGGTCTCCTTTGGATACCTGAAGCTTCTCTTTTTTAACTTGCAGTGGAGAAAGCTGCTGCAGAGATCTTTGTTTCCCCCAAATGCTTCAAAGGAGCAACGGATTCATAGATTCATGGAATGAGTTGGGTTGGAAAGGACCTCCAGGGTCATCCAGTACCATGGGCAGGGACACCTCCCACCAACTCAGGGTGCCCAAGGACTCATCCAGCCTGGCCTTGGACATCTCCAGGGATGAGGCATCCACAAGCTCCCTGGGCAGCCTGTGCCAGAGTCTCGTCAGGAACAGAAAGTGCTTTCTAACCTCCCTTCCTATTTGATAACGGTTTCTTTTCACACACTCCCATCACAGATGTGTTTGCCACACAGACCTTTGCATGACAAGCAGAGCACTGCACCCAAACCATCAACCCCAGAAGCTGAAGATGGTTGAAACCTCCACACTGTCTCACCAGCATGTTAGAGGGCACCAAGCAAGCATCAACCTCCCACTGCTTACTAGAAATGTCATTGAGAGCTAATTAGCAACCAGTGCTGAGCTGCAAGGTAGGGGGGGAAGGACTTCAGGGGGGTTGGAGGTTGGGTTTGATGCCAACAACCCCTCTCCAACAACAGCCATTCTGCCCCGAGCAGGCAGCAGACATCTGTGTAGGAGAGCAGCAGCAGTTCAGTGGTTCCACACATCCATGTGGCAGCCCAAGGTGCAGCTCTGGGGGTCCTCCCTCACACATGGGCTGTCAGGTGGACCAAACCAACCCACCTGAAGTGAGGAGAGGACTCTGCTGATGGGATTCATTTGCTCTCAGCCTAGAAACAGCCACAGCTCTCCCTCTGCGTGTCAGAGAATGTCAGGTCACCGAAACCTGGAGTTCCCTTCCTTCCTTTGAGACTGTTTTCATGCATTTAGGATGTAAAAAAATAATCCCACTGCTGTGCTTCCTACTCAAGAATGCAACTCAGTTGGACTCTGAAAGGGACCTTTGCAGCTGCATTGTGAACCAAAATTGATAGGATGCTGAATAATGTTTTTAAAGAACAACTCTAGAAACATTTTCTTGCATCAGCAGTTACTGCAAGGAAAAATGTTCGCAGCACCATGGAAAAGAATGGAACACTGAGATGGTTCTGCCCTGAGATACATGGAAGAGAAGAAACCTCAACTGGAGTTGGTTTGGGGCCACAAAGGAGGAGTTTGCTGCTGGAGCCTTGGCAGTGAGATGCCAGAGGAGGGGCTTGGTTGTGTTGCTGCTTTGGATTTGTCCCCAGAAGAGACATTGGGGCAACGTTTTTCAGAAAACTGACGGACTGAGCAGGGCTGAAGATGACAGAGAACTGCTGGGGAGAGTCCAGGGGAGGTTACAGAGATGTTATGGGGCTCAGGAATGGGGGGAGGTACAGAGAGATGTCATCATACTGGTGGGAGGCATCAACCAGCAGCTTAAACCCAAGGATTTACCTTCCACAAAACCCAGGCAGTGAAACCAACCAATGGCTGAACCTCTGCCTCCAGTGGCTGAACCTCTGCCAACCAATGGCTGAACCTCTGCCTCCAGTGGCTGAACCTCTGNGTGGGAGGCATCAACCAGCAGCTTAAACCCAAGGATTTACCTTCCACAAAACCCAGGCAGTGAAACCAACCAATGGCTGAACCTCTGCCTCCAGTGGCTGAACCTCTGCCAACCAATGGCTGAACCTCTGCCTCCAGTGGCTGAACCTCTACTGCCCTGTGACTAAATCTCTCACCCAGCAGCAATCTGCAAGCTGAAGAATCAGATCCACTTCTATACAGTTGGTGACAGAGCAGGAGACACTTCTCCACCCGTTTGAGAGGACTCAGCCCACCCTTTGAAAGCTGGCTGGGCACATCCAGGAGTCCCCCAGGTCTGGCACTGCTCCAGTCATTCCCATTTTGACCCACAAGGAAGACACAGGAAAGCCAATAGCTGGTGCTGCTGGCTGCTGACCACAATTCCCCCTGTACAGCCCTGTCTAGATGTGAGTGGACGTGTAGAGCATACCTCATGGCAGCTTTTCCATCTCTTTTTTCCAGAGTTCCCTTGCTTACAGACATGCAGGAGGAAACCTAAAGGGAAAAGGTTTTCTGAGCACCACTTCCTCTGCTTCACATCACCTGGGGGATGAAATCTAAACCCAAGAGTTGGTGGCAATGTTGGTGGCAACAAGGAGGAAACCTGACTGGAGGAGGTTTTCTGAGCAACGCTTCCTCTTCCACATCCCCATCACCTGGGGATGAAATCAAACGAGAGTTGGTGGCTTGCTGGTGGCAGTGAGCTGAGAGTGGCCTGGAAGCAGCTGAAGCATCCAGGCACAATCACCCTAAACAGAGCAGGTTTTCACTTTTTGTGTTCCCATCTTTCCTGCCAGCCCAAAAAGCACAGCATGCTGCTGGTGAAGTGAACTTCAGAGTCACCACCACCACAGAACATCATCCAGCTCAGGTTTGGGGTTTTTTTGGGGGGGCTGCCCCTTTCTGGTGGCTACTTTGAACCCAAACCTCCAGGTTGACATTTGTGAGCTCATTTTTCTCCATTGTCTGTAACCAGGTGATTGATGCTAGAAGCCTTAGGTTGCTGTTAACTCTGTGCTCTTCTTTTTTTTTTTTTTTTCTTTGTATTATTTCATCAGAATCTGTGGATATTCTATTAAAATGAGACTAATCCTTATGGAAAAAAATGCAAAGCCCTCTTTTTGTCAGCAGCTTTTCATAGGCTCCTAGAATGGCTCAGGTTGGAGCTCAGAGGTCATCTCCTCCAACCCTACTGCCAGGGGCAGGGACACCTCTCAACTACATTCAGCTGCTCAAGGCATCATACAGCCTGGCCTTGAACCCCCCCAGGCAGGAGGCAGCCACAGCCTCCCTGGGCAGCCTGTGCCAGGCTCTCGCCACCCTCACACTGAAGAACTTCTCCCTCAGGCCCAGCCTCACCCTGCTCTGCCTCAGCTCCAAACCATTCCCCCTTGGCCTGTTTCAGACACCCTCAGCAAAAACCTCTCTGCAGCCTTCCTACAGGATCCTTTCAGGCACTGGCAGCAGCTCTGAGGTCTGCCAAAAGGGATTTGTTTAGCCTGGAGAAAAGGAGGTTCAGAGAGGACCTTCTGGCTCTCTACAGCTCCTTGAAAGAAGGCTGGAGCCCGCTGGGAGTTGGTCTCTTCTCCCAAGGAACAAGTGATAGGACAGGAGGAAATGACCTCAGGCTGCCCCAGGAGAGGTTTAGGTTGGCCATGAGGAACAATTTCTTCCCCAAAAGGGTTGACAAGGCCTGGCCCAGGCTGCCCAGGGCAGTGGTGGAGTCTCAGTCCCTGGAGGAGTTCCAAAGCTGGGGAGATGTGGTGCTGAGGGCCATGGCTTAGTGGTGCCCTGACAGTACTGGGGTAAGGCTTGGATTGGATGAGCTGATAAGTCTCTTCCGATCACAACAACTCTGGGATTCTGTGACTCTATCTTAATAACAACAACATTTTTTTTTCTTCTCATCCTCTCTGACTTTTTTTTTTTTTTTTTTTTGCTATGCAGAAGTTTGTGGAAGGAATTGCAAATGAATATGAAAATAAATAACCTTAAAAATATCCAATTAATATATCAAATATCAAATGTGTGTGTGGGCACCAACACCACAGCAACTCCTTGCTCCAGGGGTGTGAAAGTGGTACTCAGGCAGCAAATCCTGCAGTGATTGCTCTTGGCAGCACCTCTGATGCAGGCAAATGTTTTCAGGTGACACTTCTGTTTAACATCTTTATTGGTGACCTTGGTGCAGGCACAGAGAGTGTCAGCAGTGAGTTTGCAGATGACACCAAGTGAGGTGGCAATGTTGATTTGAATGAGGGTAGAGAGCCTCTGCAGAGGGACTTGGACAGTCTTAGATCAATATGCCAGCATGAATGGGATGAGTTTCAACCAGGCCAACTGCCAGCTCCTGCACTTGGGTCACAACGACCCCAAGCAACACTACAGGCTTGGGGCAGTGTGGCTGGAGAGCTGCTGGCAGAAAGGGACCTGGGGGTGGTAATAGACAAGAGCTGAATATGAGCCAGCAGTGTGCCCAGGGGGCTGAGTGTGAGCCAGCAGTGTGCCCAGGGGGCTNGGGAGATGGTTTAAGGTGGATGTTGTAGAGCAGGGTTCTAGGCTGGACTTGGTGGTCCTGAGGGGCTGTGCCAGCCTGGGTGCTGCTGTGGTTCTGTGATGAATGGATGCTAAAGCATTTCAAGTGGCCTTGCACCACTGGCAACAGGAACTGAATCACTGCTGCCCATTAAGGTGCCAGAGCCTTGACTGGGGACAGTCAAACCCCAGCCCCAAGCTCAAAGGCTGCAACCAGCCCAGCAGACCCAGTTCAAGCACTGCTTGTGGCTGCAGCAGCCCACAAGGAATGGCTTCAGCTGCTACCCTGCCAAAGCAAAGTTGCTCCCAGGCAGGAGATGTCCTTCCTCAGAAGCAAACACAGCTTTGCCCTGCCCTGCACTGTAGTTTTCCATTAGCCACAGGATGTTTCTCTCTTTGGCTGACTGCAAGTTTATTGTTTGCACTTCGCAGTCTTTGAGCTGAGTGTTCCCTGGAAGAGACCTTCCCAGAGCTCTGCAGTGAACTCTCTGCTCTAGAAAGGAATGAAGCATTGAAAAAAACCAACCCCAACCATCAACCCAACACCACCATGGCCATCAAACCATGCTCCCAAGTGCCATCTTCACAGGTCTCTCTGACACCTTCAGGGATGGGGGACTCCCTGGGCAGCTTGTTGCTTCTCCTGGGCTGATCCCCAGCAGCAGGGGCAGGGAGGGGATTCTGCCCCTCTGCTGTTCTCTCTGAGACCCCCCCACCCCTGCAATGCTGGGGCATCTTTGGAGCCCTCAGTATGGCACGGACCTGTTGGAGCAGGGCCAGAGAAGGGCACAGCAGTGCTGGCAGGGCTCTGCTGTGAGGCCAGGCTGAGTGTTGGGCTTGGTCAGCCTGGAGAAGAGAAGGCTCCAGGGAGACCTTCTTGTGGCATTTCAGTGCTTAAAAAACGGACAGAGAAGAAAGTTGGGGACAGACTTTTGAGCAGGATTTGTTGGGACAGAACAAGGGGGAATGGTTTAAAACTAATAGAGAGAGATTCAGACTGGAGAGAAGGGAGAGATTTTTGAACCTGAGGGTGTTGAGGGCCTGATCCAGGTTGCCCAGGAGAGGTGGGAGATGCCCATCCCTGGAACCATTGCAGCTCAGGGTGTCTGAGGGTGTCTCCTGCAGCTGGAATGGGAAGTGTTTTCCCACTCTTCCTCAGCACAGGAACCTCTTCAGTCACTGTCTCCCACCCCTGCACTCTGTGACTGTTGGCCTGTTTAGAGTGCCTGTGGCTCCTGGATGTGCTGTAATTAGCAATGAGATGCTAATTATAGCATGGACTGTTCTGAGGTGCTCTCCATCACCACTAATCACAGCTGAGGGGAACCAGGATTCCACCAGGGAGCTTCTGCAAATGATGAACCTCAGCACTAGGGCTGAGGCTGATCTCACCTCCTTCTACCAGCCCAGAAATGAGCCACGGGGCCTGGAGGAGCTCCAGGCTCTGCCTGCATGAGAAGTGATGGTTCCACCTGTCTCAGATGAACCACTTCGGTGCGGTCTCTCTGCACTGATAAGAGCTGGACCTCAGTGTTTAGCTTTACACTACTCCTGCATCCTCTTGGCTGTGAATCACAGCCCCGGGGAGGAAAACGACGTGATAATGGCAAAGCAAAAGAGAGAAAGAAAGAGAACATTCCCTCCTTTTCAGCACACAGTGGGGAGGTCAGCACTTTGATCACTCAACCTGCCACCTTGGGTTAACTTCTTGGGGGCTTGGAGGCTCTTTGTGTACTTGAGCCTTTGTTTAACAGCCCTAACACGACCAAAGGCAGGCTGCTTGCCAGAGGAGCAGCGAGCTGGAGATGAGCAGGGAATTGCAGCTGAAGAACTGAGTTTTGAGAAGAGCTTTGAAGCAGGAGCAAAGCCAGGACTTCCAGCTCAAATTCAGTTTAGGTATGTTGGGCCTTTGGAGAACAGCCACAAGGAAAACTCAACCTCTTGATAAGACTAAAGAATGGCCAAATGTAAGCTGCAAGAGTAAGGGTTTGTACCTGAAATGGAACAAAAACATGGGTAGGGAGTGGAAAACGTTGCTAACACATGCTCAGAATCATGAAGTGGTAGGGGTTGCAAGGGGCCTCTGGAGATCATCCAGAAGGATCACCTAGGGCAAGCCACACAAGAATCCAGGTGTGGTTGGAAGCTCCGCAGAGAAGGAGACTCCACAACCTCTCTGGGCAGCCTGCTCCAGGCCTCCAGCAGCCTCACACTACAGAGGTTTCTCCTCTTGTTTAGTTGGGAATCTCACAGAGACCAGCCCAGCAAGGAGCAGAGCAGAGGGAAACCTCAAAGCCTGGATCCACCTTAGCCCCACCAATGAAGAAGCAGGGCCAAGGATGAGCTTTTACCAGCAAGAAGAGAAAAGCTTCCCTTTGTTGTCTGTATGTTCAGACTGGGTTTGAAGAGTCTGTCAAACACACCTGAAAAGCTGTCAGAACATTTTGGAGCACTCAATGAATCATTCCGCACCAGTTGCACACCTTACAGCTCAGCTTCTCCATTGCCTCGTTGCTGTGAGAAGCTTGAACACTCATTTCATGCCTTCTTCATCCTCCACTCTTCCTCATATTCCAAGCCAACCTCCTGGGCTTGCTTTCAGCCCCTCCTCATGCCCATCAGTACAGCCAGCGTCGACCAGAAGAGACTCAGTTGAGGGGGAGCAAGCTGAGAACATTACCGCTCCTAGAATAGAAGCCAGGAGTGTTAAAATCTGGGATCCTGATACTTTTTTTTAATGCTTCTAATTCATTGCTATTGATCAGATAATTTATAGCAAGACACAGACCTCACCAGGAGCAATGCTGCTGGCAGCCCAGAGGGCAGCTGTGTCCTGGGCTGTAGCAAAAGCAGTGTGAGCTGCACTCTACTGCTGCACCACTGCCCCACTCCATTTCCAAACCATTGCTCCTCATCCTAGTCCCACAGACCTTTCTGAGCAGCCCCTCCCCAGCCTGCCTGCACATCCCTTTCAGATATCGAAATGCAGCTCTAAGATCTCCCTGCAGCCTTCTCTTCTCCAACCTGAACAGCCCCAACTCTCTCAGCCTGTCCTTGTAGGAATGGAAGTGCAGCCCTCTGGATCACAGGATCAGAGGATGTCAGGGACTAGAAGGGATCCAAAGAGCTCATCCGGTCCCACCTCTGTCAGAGCAGGACCATCCAAGCTAGCTCAGGGAACACAGGAACACATCCAGACAGGTCTGGAAAGGCTCCAGAGAAGAAGACTCCACAGCCTCTCTGGGCAGCCTGTGCCAGGGCTCTGGGACCCTTCCAGGCAAGAAGTTCCCCTTGTGTTGAGCTGGAACCTCCTGTGCTGCAGCTTCCATCCATTGCTGCTTGTCCTGTCCCAGGCAGTAGTGAGCAGAGTCTGTCCCCCCCCTCCTGACCCCCTGCCCTTAGCTATTGATAAACATTGATTAAATTCCCTCTCAGTCCTCTCTCCTGCAGACTGAGCAGCCCCAGGTCCCTCAGCCTCTCCTCACCAGGCAGTGCTCAGTCCCCTCAGCATCCTCACAGCCCTCCCTTGGCCTCTCTACATCAGATCCCTGTCCCTCTGAAACTGGGGACCCCAAAACTGAAGGCAGCACTCAAGATAAGATGATAATTTTCATGGCCTCCTCTGGACCCTGCCCAACAGGTGCTGGGAGGGGGCCTCTCCCTTGGTTTTGGTTAACAGAAAGAAAGCTGTGAGAACTGCTGTAGTGTCAGGACATCAGCAGCCTCCCAAGCCTCAATCTCTGAACAACCCAACTAAGGCAGCAATCAGGAGAGTATAAATAAACCCAGGGCTTCAACCCCCGCCACCCTCCTCGCCCCAAGTGACTCTCATTCCTTCACCCATTCTTCCACCAGGCACTGTTCTATAGCCCTCCTGCAGGCCTCCAGAGGAAGGAACCTTGGCATAACCTTGCTCAGCCCTAAAGTCTTGTGACCAGTGGAGGACTGAAATCCTGAATTAAGGCTTCAGAAGAAATGAGTCAAGTTCTGCAGCAGAAGGGTCAGTGGGGCACACGGAGGAACCAAACTGGCCTGGGGAAGTGATCCCAGGATGGCTCCAGGGATATTAAACTGGAGCCTGCCAAATTTACTTTAGCATTAAGAAAGAGAAAATTAATCTTCAGCTTTTAGTAAACATCAGGGCACTAAAAATAAAGGCAAGAGAGGGCATATTTTCTGCCTGGGGCCAAAGCAGGCTGCGGAATGAGGTTTGCATTAGGAGCATCAGGCAGATAACATAGCTGCAGGAGAAACAGAGCCCAAAAGAAGAGGAAGTTTCAGATGCCCAACACATAACTGACTGAGAAACGTGGCTAAAAAAAGCATTTACAAGCACTTGGTGTTTGCACAGAGAGGTTTTTACAGGTTGGGGAAAGCTCATGGGTGCTGGGCAGTGTAACTGTCACCACCTCCTGCCAGACAGGTCTTTGTAGGAGAAGGTTTTTTGTTCTGCTGGAAGCAAAGAGCTGAAATGTCAGAAGTCTGCCAGCACAGGCAGCCACATGCCAGCAGCCAAGGGGACAGCAGCACCAAGGCCAAGCAGGCATCTGAGAATTTGAGCTATGTGAGTGGAGATGATTTCACTGCATGTTTAGTGCCTGAGTATGAATTGGGGTGGTGAAAAGTCAGCTCGAGGAGCTTAGACACAGGAAAAGCCAGATCCAGGCTGAGGAGCACTGAGGGGCTTGGAAAGGAGCTTTTGAACTAAGGGCTGCAGGAAGGAGATTTGCAACTGGCAGATGAAAAAAGAGCAACAACAAAAAAACAACCAAACAACCCAAACAAGCTGTCCACGAACAAACCAAAAAACCCAACCAAACAAAAAATCCAACCGAACTGCCCACAATCAAACAAAAAGCCCAACCAAACAGCCCAACCAAACAGCCCAACCAACCAGTCCTAAACCAACCAAATTAAAAAACAGCAAAAAGAAACAAACCCAAACCCACACACAAAAAAAAACCCACCCAAACAAAATCAAAACAACCAAAACACACACCAAAAAAAAAAAAAAATCAAACAAAACCCAAAATTCCAACCAAAAAAAGCCTCTAGAAAACCCAAACCAAACCCCAACAAACCAAACCCCAATAACCACAAAACTGCTCCATGTCTTTCATTCCTTTAGCCTGCAGCAGCAGCAAAGGTTTAGCATTCTCTACAGAGACAGTGGAACTTCACTTCCTTTGCTTTGTAATTCACTGATGCCAAAGACTTTACTGTTTGGAATTGCTGCTGCTGCTGCTGCCACAGTTGGGGTTTGGTTTGTAGCTGTACTCAAGCACCGGTGGCAGCCTGGGCTGCATCCAAAGCAGATCAGCAGGTCCAAAGCATCCAAAGCAGATCCAAAGCAGGTCAGCAGATGGAGAGGGGATCCTGCCCTTCTGCTATGCTCTCACCTCACCTGCACTGTTGTGTCCAGCTGTGGAAGGGCATGGACCTGATGGAGCAGGTCCAGAGGAGGGCCACAAAGGGCTGGAGCACCTCTGCTATGAGGACAGGCTGAGGGAGCTGGAGTTGTTCGGCCTGGAGTAGAGAAGGCTTCAGGGAGACCTTACAGCAGCCCTCCAAGGTCTCACACCTCTGATTGGTTAAAAATGTTCTCGTTTGATGCCCAGGATCAAACCCCTCAGGGCTGATGAGCATAAACCAGCCTTGTTTAGGCGAAGTCCCACTTTAATTCCATTAACAGATGTAGCTGGGGTGAGACAAACAGGATTTTAGGTCATAAATTCCTTCTTCAGGCCTGAAATAGAAGCAGAAAAATTCCAGTGAAATACAGCTGCTGAGCAAGTTTTTCTGAAGCAGAGGTGATGATGTCAAACAATTATGCAACTTGAGCAGAAGCGACCCATAAATATGGGCGGATATTAACAAGTGTGAGGTGATTAAGCCAGAGGATGCTATGTGGCACAAGAGATGCCAGAATTCAATGTTCTAAAGGCTCCCCTGCACAGGGCAGGGACACCCTACAGACATAGCTCCCAGAGCCTTGGATTCATAGAATCACAGAATGAGTTGGGAGGGACCTTCAAGCTCATCCAGTTCCGACCCCA
>WBNM01030196.1:141794-174147 GCA_013399055.1 Ramphastos sulfuratus
CCCCGGATCTCCCAGAAGAGTTGTCCAAAGGGATGATGACATTTCCACCTACCCCATTACTAAGTTAGGCAAAGGAATTGCCTGCCAAAAAAAATCAAATCTTATTTATAGCCGAGCCGAGGAGCGCAGGGCGCTGGACAGGTGCAGGGCAGCGCGCACGGCCCCGCGGCCACTCCCAGCGCTGACATCGCAGCTCGGGACGGTCACAGGCTCGACCGGCGGCGAGCGGGGCGGGGACAGGCGGGAGGCGCCCTATAAATTGGAGCCAAACCTTTTTTTTTCCTTCAATGAGAGAGAGCGAAAGAGGGAGGCTCTGGTGGGGTGGAAGAGGAGAAAGGGGCAGGAGGTGGTTTGTGCTGCAGAAATTCCTTTTAGCCTCTTTAAATTGATTTTTTTTTTCCCTTACTACGTTCCTCCTAAGAAGGCAGTTTGGCAGAGATGAAATACATCATAGGCATCGGAGGGTGAGTTCTTGGGGACTTTTTCTCTATATTCTGCTTATTTTGTGTTTCTTCGTTTGAGTTTGGTTTTTGGGTTTTGTTTTGGTTTGGTTTTGGTTGTGGTTTTCTTTGTTTTGTCGTTTACTTGGGGTTTTTTTCTTGATTGCTTGCTTTGCTTTTGTTTTTTTTCTCTGCGTTTAATTCCCTGTGAGATGATCTAAGGCTTGGGAGATGCTAGATCTGGTTTAGAAAACAGCATCTGAGGGTTATAAAAACCTCTGCGACTTGGCGACGACTTCTTCACTTCTGCTGCAGGTCGACAACCAGCACATTTTTACAGAAATGCTTCCTTTTTTAATTTTTTTTTCCCTAGTGTAATTCTAAAGGAATTTTATAGGTCAGATGAAGCGGCGCTGCTCAAACCTTAAAATAGATGTTTGCAGTCGGTAACTGAGGCTTTTAAGCGTCTCTGAAAGGCAGAGGACAAAAACCCTGCGCCAGACCGGACAGAGGTGGACGGGGGTGGGGGCGTACAAAAGCTTTGCTTTTCTTTGATAAAAGAAGGCTTTGTGTGCAAAGCGACTTGGGACAGCCCCGCTGGCTGCGAGAGGTTTGGTGGAGCAGGCACGGGGCAAGAACTGCGATGTGGGATGAAGATGTGGTGCGAGGGCGTTGGTAGCGTCTTGAATCGAGAGCATATAGACTCGGGAGCTCTTTATTCGCGCCCATTTGCACACCGGGGGGCTTTGCGGTATAACGTGGTCCGAGTCATGTCGGAGCACGCCTCCCTCCAATTCATTCAAGGTCATTTTCAAAAGCACTTTTCGCGAGCTCTGACAACCATGGGGCTGCTGAAGCTGCTAAGCCGAGCGAGCGAGCTCCGAGCGAGGCTTGGTTCTGGGCGGCCACCGCCGGTAGGACTGCTTCAGTCGGATACGCCGGCAGCTGCCCGCTCCCTGCGCGGCCACCTCAACCTACCTTGGGGGCTCCGCCGGGGCCAAGGGGCTCCCGGCCGCCGTCCCCCCGGCCGCACTCCCCCGCTCCCGCAAATAAGCGCTGCGGCCCCGCGCGCGCTCAGCGCGTCCGTTGGGAGCGGCGCTGGTCCCGCGCGCGGGACGGCCGCAGCCAGTGACCGGCGGGGCGGGGCAGGGCGCAGCCAATCGGCGGGCGGCGCGCGGAGTGGCGGGAAATTCGAATGAGTTGGGCGCGGGGCAGCCGCCTCCGCGGCTCGGTTCGGTCAGAGTCCCGGGGAGGGAATTGGGCCCCGGCGGCTTCAGCGCGGCGCCGCTCCTTGGTCGCGACTGTCCCGTGAATGCTTCAGCCTTGGGGCAGAGCAGCTGGAAACTGCTCGGCAGAAAAGGACCTGGGGGGGGATCGGTGACGGCGGCTGGGCATGAGCCAGCGTGTGCCCAGGTGGGCAAAAAGGGCACCAGCAGCCTGGTCTGGCTCAGCAGTGGTGTGGTCAGCAGGACCAAGGATTGTCCACCTGTGCTGTGCACTGGTGGGGCCACATCTTGAATCCTGGGCTCAGTTTTGGGTACCTGACTCCAAGAAGGACATTGAGGTGCTGGAGTAGGTCCAGAGAAGGGGAAACAAAGCTGGGGAAGGGTCTGGTGAGGAGCAGCTGGGAGACCTGGGGTTGTGCAGCCTGCAGAGGAGGAGGCTGGAGCCAGCTGGGGGTTGGTCTCTTCTCCCAAGGAACAACTGATAGGATGAGAGGAAACGACCTCAAGTTGCCCCAGGAGAGGTTTAGGTTGGATACAAGGAACAACTTCTTTCCTGAAAGAGTTGTCAAGGCTTGGCCCAGGCTGCCCAGGGCAGTGGTGGAGTTCCCGTTTTCAAAGCTATGGAGATGTGGTGCCCTGGCAGTGCTGGGGTAAGGATTGGACTTTGTGATCCTCAAGGTCTTTTCCAACTAAAACTGCTCTAACACCTCTGTCCCTTCCCTGTGCAGTGTCACCAATGGTGGTAAGACCACCTTGACCAAGAGAATCATCAAGGCACTGCCTAACTGCTGTGTGGTCCACCAAGATGACTTCTTCAAGGTAAGCTGAGCTTCTCTTTCTCTAGAATGTTAACTGCATACAGTGACAGTAGTAGGAGGTCCCCCTGTAAGTTTTACATGCTTCTGCATGCTTTCCAGGTAAATTCTGCCAGTTCAGGAGCAGCAGTTTCTGATGATTATCTTTTTCTTATATATATTACACATTTTTGTAAATCAATTTGGACAGGCAAGGGGCCTCTGACCTTGACACACTCCAGCATGACACACTCACCTGATAATGTTGCTCCTCAGTAATAATTGAGGCTTTAAGCACCCCTACCTGGCTTTCAATACAGACAGACTGGGGAGCTTTGATAGCTCCAGATCAGAAACCCAGCTCAAAGATGAGCACAGAAGGTTTGTGTTCTGCTCCCAGCCTGGGAGTGCAGCGGGGGAAAGAGTCACATCTGAGCCACCTTTAGCAAACCCCCCCCTGCAAGCCGCAACTACCACAGGAATTCCATTAGAGCTGGACTCCACCATAGGTGGAAGTCCAAGAAACATACTTGTAGTGGCATCTTGTCCGCTAACACATGAGCACCAGCAGGACATGGTTGGTTTTTCCTGCCCGTGCAGGAGCACATGGTGTTCCAAACAGGAGACAACACTCACTGGGAAGAGCTTTGCCAGAAGCCTCCTGTACAAACTTGATCAGACCTGAGCCCTTGGAGAAAGGATTGTCTTGGACTTCTGTTGAGCTGGCAAATGCTACTGCAAGTAAAGCCGTAACAAAGTGACCCAAGTCATGCTGTGGTGACTCATTAGAGCCTTTAAGACTTCACATCCCTGCTCTTGAAGCTGCACATCTTAGCTGTTACTTGAAATACAGTGTTAAGTTCTGTGTTGACTTCTAACCAGAGACCTGTAGTATTTTGCCTGCCAAACCCTTGCCATTTATCCAGAATGGCTTGACTGAGCCACAAAAAAACCCTGACCCAAATTCTTGGGGTTGAATTCTTTGGTGGGGTCCAAAAAGAGGTCTGTAAGTGAACAAAATACTTTGCATAGCCACAAAAAAGCTCAAACATCCAAACTCTTGGGGTTGAATTCTTTGGAGGGGTCTGTAATAGTGCACAAAATAAAACCCTACCCAAACTCTTGGGGTTGGATTCTTTGCTGGGGTCCAAAGAGGGGTCTGTAAGTGAAGAAAATATTTTGTGTGGCCACAACAAAAAACCCAAACATCCAAATTCTTGGGGCTGGCAACCACTGGGCACTTTGCTTGCGGTCACAGCAGTGAAGGCTTTCTGTTGTGTGGCCAGAGGGTCTGTGAACTGTTGAAGGTGAACACTTTGTCTGTTGCAGTAGAGGCCAGGCTGTAGGGAGCAGGTCACGCTGGGTTTGCAGCAATGTTTTATTGCTCACTATATTTCAGCCACAAGATCAAATAGAAGTCGGGGAAGACGGCTTTAAGCAATGGGATGGTAAGAGCAGTGTTCCCTATAGGATGCAGTAATGTATATTTTATTTTTCTCCTAAGTATTTATCTTTTTTTTTTTCTTATTTAAAAAATATTTAACTGTAAAATTTTACCTAATTTCTAAATTTTCAAGTTCATTCTATATTATTACTACTTTTTTTGTTTTCCTTAAAGTTTGATGTGCGCTTCATGGCATTTGACTATCTTCCCCTTTTTCCCCCACCTCCTCCACCCCTTTTTTTTTTTTTACACCTTTTACCTAACTAGTGTTGGACTCCTTGGATATGGAGGCAATGGTGAGCACTGTGCATGCCTGGATCGAGAACCCAGTGAAGTTTGCCCGTTCCCATGGCGTGAATGTCACACCTGGCTCTAAAGAGCCATCCTCCAAAGATATCCATGTGTTAGTCATTGAAGGCTTCCTGCTTTACAACTACAAGTAAGGTTTGGGGAAGGATTTGTGCTTTGCCAGGGGAAACTTCTTTGCCTGTGAGGGTGCTGGCCAAAGAGGTTGTGAAGTTTCCTTCACTGCAGAGATTCCAGCCCCACCTGGATGTTGGGATCCTGGCAATCTGCTGTGGGTGATCCTACTTTAGCCAAGAAAATTGGACTGGATGATCATAGAATGATTTAGGTTGGAAGTGACCTCAAAGCTCGTCCAGTTCCAACCCCTGCCATAGGCAGGGACACCGCCCACTTGAACAGGTTACTCAAGGCCTCATCCAACCTCGCTTTGAACATCTCCAGGGAGGGAGCATCCACAACCCCTGGGCAGCCTGTCCAGTGTCTCACTCCCTCACTGTCAAGATCCCTAGAGAGCTTTTCCAAGGCCTCCACCATGCTAGGATTCTGTGACACTAGGTCCCCAGTGCCAGGGTTGAATCCTCCTCTCCACTAATATACCCACCCTGTCCTGTCCTGAACTACCACATGTAAGAATTCATGGTGGGGAGGTTGAAGAAGATGATCTCTAAAGTCCCTTCCAACCTAAGCCATTCCAGGATTCCAATTTGCCAGCAAATGCTGGGAAAAGTGAGGTGCACACAGGACTTTTTCAGGGTAAATGTAGGAAGCTCTGCTTTAAGGCACAGGGAAACCTTAGATCATAGAATTGTAGAACGGTTTAGATTTAGCCTTAGATCATAGAACAGTTTAGGAGAGATGGAAATACTGAGCCAACAGTAAAGGTGCAGAATCCCTTCTGGTCACCTTCATGGTGCCCAAACCTTGAGCTGAAAAAGGTTGTTGATGAGAACAAGTTGTTAATCCACTCTGCTTGGATCTCTGCTGGACTTTAGGAGTGGTTGGGCTGTGTGCTACACATGAGCCCATGGTACACTGAGTAAATTGAGGCTTGCTGGTTAATTGGGCACTGGAGCAAAGATCAACCCTTTTTTTATATATATATGGAGGAGGAATTTTGGGCAGGAGGATGGGGAGCCCAGACTGGCAGTGAAGCAAGAAAAGTTCCTATAGCTAAATATATATCATATTGAGAAAACTACTGGAAAAGTAACAAGCAAAAGTTTTTGTTTTTTTGGTTTTTTTTTTCCCTCTCCAAAGTGCAGTTTTGTTTACAAAACTCTTTGAAGAGAAGAAGCTGTGCAGCCACTTGCGACCTGCTAGATCAAGACTGGCCAAGTGGAGATGGGGCTGGCACACTGCTGGGTGCTCCTGGCCTGTCCCTGGGGAGGTCACACTTGGTGTCTCTCCTGCAGGTCACAAATTCCTCTGAAGGGCCCAGTCTTAACAGGACTTCTTGCTCTGGAGGGAGCATTTCACCCACAGGCCTGGAGCTTGCTCAGTTCATGCTTTATTAAGCACTTGTGCACCCCTCAGCAGGCTTTCAGAGGTCTGTCAGTCCCACCAGCTCCAGGCTGCATCTGCTTGGAGGATTTTCTGGGTTTATTTAGCAGTAAGCTGCAGCAGAGCTGCTTGCTCATGGCTCTCTGAAATAACTCGAGCTGAGGAGCTGTCTTATGCCTGCCTGTGTGGCCAGACAACATGACAGCTTCAGCACACTGGGCCAGGTGCTGAGGGGAGACAGCTCAAGGAGCCCTTGAGCAGCCTGGGCTAATGGAGGTGTCCCTGTCCATGCCAGGGGAGTTGGAACTTAATGGTTGTGAAGGTCCCTTCCAACCCAATCCATTCTGTGAATCTATGAACTGTGACTTTGGTTTCCTGCAAGCAGAGTTTGAAATGATCCTGGAGAGCCACGGTTCACACCTTGAGCCTTCCCAGCCCAGACTCTGATTCTCCACAGTCACTAGGAGGAATCTGGGTGGGAAAAGCACTGTTGTGAGCTCCAGCAAACAGCATTTCCCATAGTTTGGAGCTACCAATCAACCTGCTGAGCATTAGCTGTGTCTTAAAGAAACCACTTAGACTCTTGTTGTCTATATCAGGCACAGACACAAGAGGCTAAAGGGTTTTTACAGTTGGTTGTTTGGGGTTTTTTTTTGTGAATTAGCTTGTCTGTCAGAAAATAAAATTAATAGAAATAATTTTTGAATGGAGTGAATACTTTCTCCTCTACCCTAGACCACTGATAGACCTGTTTGACATCCGCTACTACCTGGCAGTTCCCTATGATGAGTGCAAGAGGAGGAGGAGGTAAGAAGATTCTCTGGTGGAAGTTTCATCCTTTCTTCCAGGAAAGACTCTACCCAGTGCCAGAGTTCTCCAGGCTGCTGTTTTGTGGCTGTTAATGGGATGTGTTGGTGTCACCAGTTTGGAATTACAGCTGCAAATGGGTAATATAAGTGGAGAAGGACTTTCAGGTGGTGTCTTCTGAGCCTTTATCTCAGGCAATCCCCTTTTGGTGGGAGGTTTACAGAGATCAGCACCTTCGTGATTCCTCCATGAGCAGCAGTAAGCTCTCAGATCCTGTTTGCTTTGCCCTTGGCAGCTCCCTATAGCTTCTGCATTTGCTTTGGGCCCTTAAAGAAACTTACAGTAAAACCTAAACAAATACTGATGGGAACTTGGGGTGATTCTCAACTGCCAGGGAGCAGCTGTCAGGTGAAGCCCAGCAGTGGAGGACAGGCTGTGTGGTGCCATAGTGCTGATGTTCCTCTCCCCTTTGTTGCAGCACCCGGAGCTACACCATCCCTGACCCGCCAGGGCTCTTCGATGCCCATGTCTGGCCCATGTATCTGAAACACAGGAAAGAAATGGAGGACAGTGGGGTGGATGTTGGTGAGCCCTGGGGATGGCACCTGGGGGGGTTAGGGAAGTCAGGCATTCAATGCAAGGAAGCTCTGAGTGTGGTGATGCAATGTGCTGGTTTCACAGAATAATAGAACTGTCAGGGCTGGAAGAGGACCTCAAGGCTCATCTAGCTTCAACCCCCCTGCCATGGGCAGGGACACTTCACACTAGATGAAGTTTCACCATGCACATGGAATTGTGGCCTGCTTCATCCCCAGAGGGCTGTAGTTCACAGCTAAGGAGGCCTCCCTTTGTTCTGTGCAAGCTGTGAGGTGGCTGGAGAAGGACTTTGCACAAAGGCACAGAGTGGCAGGATGAGGGATGATGGCTTCAGACTCAAGAAGCTGGACTGAGATCAGAAATGAGGACAAAATTCTTCCTTGGAGGGTGCTGAGGCACTGGAACAGGTTGCTCAGAAGTTGTGGAGGCTCCAAGGATGAAAGTGGTCAGAGCTAGGCTGGAGAAGGCCTTTAGCAACTTGGGCTAGTGGAGGTGTCCCTGCCTATGTATGGCAGAGGGTTGGAACTGGATGATCTTCAAGGTCACTTCCAACCCAAACCAGTCTGATTCTGTCATTCTCTGAGCCACCTGGAGGTGGGGGACACATTCTTTAAATGTGAGAGGAAATGTTTGTGGGTCATAGTTCTCTTTTTGGGGTGGTTCTGTTTTTCAGCTGGGAAACAAGTTGTCATTTGGATCAACAAAAATGAAACCTGGGCTGGTGGGAGGTGTCCCTACCTATGGCAGGGGGCTTGGAACTAGTTGATCTTCAAGGTCCTTTCCAACCCAAACTATATGATTCTTTGAATCTCTGCCTGCAGAAATTCTGCTCAGAATGTGCAGCTCGATTCTAGTTTTGTGGTTTGTTTTTTCTTTTTCTCTCAGTTTATTTAGATGGACTCAAGTCCAGGGATGAACTTTACAACCAAGTCTTTGAAGATATCCACAACAAGCTCTTAAATTGCTCCTAGGTAAAAATGTCCTTGCTTCTTGGGTGGGGGATAAAGGTGAGGGGCTGAGGGTTGGAGCCCACCTGTCCTCATGCTTGGGGCACTCATCTCTCCCTTTCTGCTTTTCAGGGCCTGGAAGACCCAAGAGAGCTGTGTACAGAATGATGTAAATAGTACTTGGAAGTCAGGGGGAGGCTTTATTTGTGTTCCCTCTTCTTGTACTGTCCTTTGGCAAGAGGTGTTGGGTTTTTTTTTTTTTGTATATAATTGAAAAAAGATAACTTATTGACAGCTGTGATGGACAGGACTGCTTTGGGTTTTTTTATTTTCTTTTTCTATTCCATCTGGCTGAAAGAGAAGCTGAAAATGCCTTTTTTTAATGGAACAAGTGAGAGCTGCTTTGGGAAAAACTGATTCCTGCTTCTGTGCTTTGGCAGATGTGAAGGCTTCAAGTAATGGCTTGTTTGTAACATCAGCTTCTTCAGCTCAGTAAAACTCAGATAAACTTTTTTTGGGTTTCCTGTTTTAATATCTGGTAAAAAATAAGAACTGTGGAATGGGTTGGGCTGGAAGAGACCTTTCAGATCAGCAGGAGGTTGCAGCATGGTTGCTTCTCCAAATATGACCAGAGTGAAGCCCTGTTTGCAGCATTGTCCTCAGCCAGTGGCTGGCTCCAAACTAATAATAAACCCTCCACAGTGCCTCGGAAGGAAGGGAGCCAAAAGGCTGTGGTGAGATAGGTGAGTGCTGAGAGCTGTCAACCCCAGCTAAAGATAGGAAGTGCCATTAAAGTGATGTCCCCAAGCACATGGGACACACCAACAGGTCACCAACAGCGAAGTACAAAACCTCTCACATGGGATGTGTGGTGAGCCTTGGGGCACGAAAATAACCTGGCTGTGGTGTCAGCACAGCTCACTTGGGAAGAGATTTGGGGCAGACCTTAATTAGAAATGTGGCTCCAGAAAAGCAGCTGCCACAGGTTAGCAACTGAGGCTGAAAGAGTTGGGGTTGTTGAGTCTGGAGAAGAGAAGGTTCCAGGGAGACCTTAGAGCAGCCCTCCACTGCCTGAAGGAGCTACAGGAGAGCTGGGGAGGGACTTGTGACAAGGGCTGGGAGTGCCAGGATGAGGGACAATGGCTTTGAGCTGGGAGAGGAGACTGAGTGGAGACGAAGAAATTCCTGACAGGGTGGGGAGACACTGGCACAGGTTGTCCAAGGAGGTTGTGGATGTCCCCTCCCAGCAGGTGTTCAAAGCCAGGTTGGATGAGGCCTTGAGCAACCTGGGCTGGTGGAGGTGTCCCTGCTCATGGCTGGGCCTTGGAACTGGATGATCTGGAAGGTCCCTGACAACCCAAGCCAATCTATGTCACACCAAACCTGGGCTGAGGGGCGTTGTAAGGAGCTTGGTGAAGCACCAAGTCAGAGCCATGCCTGTCTTCATGTTGCGCTTCCAATTTTCCAACTGCGTGGCCAGAAATGAGACTGATGGCACCACCCACACCTCTGCAGCTATAAAAAGGCAGATTTCCTGCTGTGCTACCCCGGGTGTGCCTGGAGAGACCCACAGCAACTCTAATTACACTGTCCCAGAGCTGGCAGCTCCTCAGCAGCAAAGCTGAGGAACACCCCAGGCAGGCCCAGACTGCTGCAAAACTTTACCCATCCCTTGTACAGAATCCCAGATGGGTTAGGGGCTGAAAGAGGCCTCTGGAGATCATCCAGTCCAACCCCCCCTGTCATGGCAGGGTCACCTAAAGAAGGTCACAGGAATGCATTCAGGTTGTGTTAGAAGTTCTGCGCAGAAGGAAACTCCACAACCTCTCTGGGCAGCCTGCTCCAGGCCTCCAGCACCCTCACACCAAACAAGTTTCTCCTGCTCAGTTGGAACCTCCTGGCTTCCAGTTTGTGCCCATTGCCCCTTGCCCTGTCCCTGGGCACCACTGAGCAGAGTCTGACCCCGTCCTCTTCCCCCCACAGCCCCTTTAGCTCTTGCTAAGCATTGCTTAGATGCCCTCTGGGGCTGCTCTCAGCCTTTGCTCCTCAGAAGAATTGCTCCAGGCCCCTCAGCAGCTTTGGAGCCTGCATTTGATGTCCTTACATGGAGCATTTCCACACAGCCTGGCTGTATCTCTGCTCCCTGGCACAAACCCCAGCCCTGGCAGGACCTGATGTGTCATTTCCATCAGGGTTTTCCCTGTGCTAGCAGAGAGGTTCAGCTCTCAACTAATAAGCTGAACAGGACCTTTGTCCTTCCATGGGGACATAAGGGCAATGCCACTGTACTTGCTTCCAGCCAGCCCTGAGGAAACAAACACCAGACCCTAAAAAAGGCATTGGAAGCTCTCTGCCCACAGGGAATAGAACACACACACCAGGGTGGTGCTAGCTCCAAAGAGGGGAACTGAGGCACAACATCCCAGTGCTGTCACACTGCTGAGTCTCCTGGGACACCTCACCTGCCAGCACCACTCCTGTTCCTGCAGTGGCTGTATCACCTGAACTGCAGCATGATCTCAGCACTGGGGAGGCCACACCTTGAATTCTGGGTTCAGTTTTGGGGCCCTTACTTCAAGAAGGACATTGAGGGGCTGGAGCAGGTCCAAGAAGGGCAATGAAGCTGGGTAAGGGTCTGAAGAACAGAGCTGGGGAGGGGCAGCTGAGGGACCTGGGGATGTTTAGTGGGAAGGAGGAGGCTGAGGGGAGACCTTATTGCTCTCTACAGCTCCCTCAGAGGAAGCTGCAGAGAGGTGGGAGAGGAAATGGCCTGAAATTGTGCCAGGGGAGGGTTGGGTTGGCAATTAGGAAGAATTTCTTTGCTGCAAGAGTGGTCAGGGACTGGAATAGGCTGCCCAGGGAGGTAGCAGAGTCCCCAACCTTGGAGGTGTTCGGGAATCATGTTGCATCATTGGGACAAGATCTGCTCCCAGCTGCTCTGGAGCAACGTAGTGCTGGGGGGGAAGGCAGCTGGGGTGAATGGAGACTCCCAGGAGCTTGGAAACAGGAACCAGTGGCATGAGGAGCATCTGGGGAGCCTCAGCCCTGTGTGACCTTTGCCCTGCTGTGGCTATAAGATTTCCAAGCATCCTTCCTTGTGCTAGCCCTGCTGATGAATCAGCTCCACCACACCAGAGCAAATGCCCAGATTCCAGCTAAACCCCAAAGCCTCCTCCCCCCGACCCCGACCCCAGCTTGGAGGGAGGATGATGGCCCTAAGCCCCCTCTAGCCACTCAGTGTCCCCTACCATGACCAGAGCCCCATCCAGCGTGCCTGGGCCATAGAATGGATCCTGCTCTGCCTTGGGCTGCTGCCAGCAGACCGCTGGTCACGTCCTCACCGCAGGATGCCAAGTGTCTCAGCCTGGAAAACAGAGCAGACTAAAATTACCCCCAGGCCCACATGCCCCAAGGGGTGGCATGAAACTTACACCCCATGGGACGTCACGGGCAGCACGTGGGGCTCCCAGCACTGGGCACACGTGGCACATCCCTTCCACCCAGGCTGTGCCCTCTTGGCTGCCAACCCAGACCCCCAGGGAGCTGGGGGGGAAGAGCTGGAGTGATAACACATATTCTAAATTGAACAAATCCCCTTAGCACAGAGTTCAGCCCAAGGCAAAGCCCCTGCCATGGGTGCTGGCAGAGCACAGGGGGCACAGGCATGGGCTTTGGCCAGTGGATCCCTGATCAAGTTCCACTTGGCTCTGGCACCATAGCCATGGGCAGCCAGAAACCTCCCCAGTGCTCCCGGTGGAAACTCAGCCCCAGGCTCTCATCTGTGCCCTGCAGAAAGTGGGGATTTGGGAGCTTGTCCCTGCCCCCAGGAGGTCGGAGGTGAGGGAAGATGGTCCAGCCCATGCTAACCCCCCAGCTCTGCCCACCAGCTGCTCTGCCATGCTCACCAGTGGTACCAAAGCCCTTCCTGGCCCTGAGCATATTAGGACCAATTCCTTATTCACTCTGCTCCCATGGGAAATGGGGAGAGGTTGGACTAGACAACTTCTAAAGGTCCCTTTCTGTGGTTCTATGCTGCTGGTACCCCGCAAAAGGGGAAAAAGCATAGGGACCCCACAGGAACCCTGGGACCCTCCCCACAGCCAAAGACTTCCCCTGTGGCCCCAGGAACCTCTCCAAGCTCCAGTGACCTTCTCATATTCCCTGGACCAGCCCTCGGCTTCCCTCAGAGGTCAAGGCACACGAGGCTTGATAAGGCAAGAGAAAAATCCTTTTTCACACCAAAATAAGGAAACCCCTTTGGGATGAGAGCGTAAACCTTGTATGGGGGCACAGCAGAGGAGCTGTCACCCCCACAGTGTGTCCTTGTCCCACTCCCTCCCCAGCAGGAGCCACAGCTGCAGGGAAACTGTTTACCTTTATTTTGTTTATTTTGCTCAAAGGAGGAGTGCCTGGTGGGACTGAGGGCTGGGGGCGGTTGAGACACCCCAGGAGAGTGTGGGGGCCGCTGGGGGCACCTGTGGGGCTGAGGCACCTTGGGCCACACAGGAATTGGTCCTTGGTGATGGCTCACGTGTAGCAGGGTTTAGAGGAGGGGTCTCCCCACCAAAACACCCCCCTGCTCAAGGCAGAGTGCTGCAGCAACTCCAAGAGCCAGGCCCCAGGGTGGGATGGGGAAAACTGGTTCCCAGGTCCCATGTCAGTGATGGGAGGAGCAGCTGGAGCGAGCAGGGGGACAAGAAGCCAAGCAAAGAGCTGCACGCAGGAAGCCGAAACCCAGCCCAGCATAGCTCGAGCCCCCTGAGGAAGGGGTCTCCAGGGAGCCGTCAGCCCCGCAAGAGCCCAGTAGAGCCTGGGGACATCTACAGAAGGCCATCAGTGGACCAGCTCCTTGGGCGAGCAAAGGGCAGAGCCACCAAGGTCCCTCCAGGCAGCACAAGCCGAGCTGAGGCTGTGGGCCGGCGCTGCTGGGCGTTAGCGGATGCTGCCGTCCCCCTCGCTGCTCTGCAGCTTCTCCCGCTCGATGGACCACACCAGCTCCTGCACAAACTTCATCTCTGAGGCCACCTGTTTGGCCAAGGCCTCGTAGTGGTTCTCCAGCTTCCTGTAACGCCTCTTAAGGCCATTGGCCACCTGCACCACACTTTTGGTCTCCTCCTGTGCCTGCTTCTTCAAGGCTTCCGTCTTCTGCAGCTCCTGCCGGATCTGCCGCAGGTCTTGGCTGATGCTCTCATTCTCCTCTTTGTACCATGACTCCTTCTCCTCATAGATGGACAGTAGGGCCTCGATGTCTTCTTGGAAGGACTTCTTGTTCCTCTCCAGCTCTCGGAGGCTCTCCTCGGCTGCAGCCACCTCCTCCATGACCTTGGAGAAGCGCTCAAAGTTGATGTAGGTGTTGTTGGGTGGCATGCTGGAGTGCGACTTGATGGTGTACTCCTTCAGGCGTGTGGTCTTCAGCCGGCGCCGCTCAGGCTTCTTGCAGCTGTCCTCGTTGCGGACGTTCCTCCTCTTGATCACCTGAGGAGAGGGACAGACACAGGCATGGGCCACAGGCCAGGCCGCTGGAAGCTGGATGCTTTTGGCACCCTGAGGCCACCAGTGGCATCAAGGCAGCCCCAGCTGAGGAGAAGAGCAGTGGAGACTCACCCCCAACCCTTGGACAAGGAAAAAGGACCAATCACAGGATCACAGGATGTCAGGGATTGGAAAGGACCCAAAGAAATCATCCAGTCCAACCCTTGCCAGAGCAGGACCAGCCAATCCAGCTCAGGGCACACAGGAACGCATCCAGACAGGCCTGGAAAGGCTCCAGAGAAGGAGACTCCACAACCTCTCTGGGCAGCCTGTGCCAGTGCTCTGAGACCCTTCCAGTCAAGAAGTTGCCCCTTGTGTTGAGGTGGAACCTCCTGTGCTGCAGCTTCCATCCACTGCTCCTTGTCCTATCCCAGGCAGCAGTGAGCAGAGCCTGTCCCCTCCCTCCTGACCCTCAGACCTCAGATACTGACAAACATTGATTAAATCCCCTCTCAGTCTTCTCCTTTCCAGACTAAGCAGCAGATCCCTGTCCCTCTTAAATCAGGGAGCCCCAAACTGAATGCAGTACTCGAGATGAGGTCTCACCAAGGCAGAGTTGAGGGGGAGGAGAACCTCCCTCGATCTGCTGGACACATTCTTCTTAATACACCCCTTTAACTTCTTACCTTAATCCAAGGGTGTTCCAGGCTCTGAGCAATGGTCATTCGCTTCCTGCAATAACAGCAAGGCTGCAATCCAGGGGCAGAAGCTCTGTTGCCCCTTTCTACAGGATCTGATCAGGGAAGCAGCTCCGATCCCATCACCTTTGTAGCCTAGATGAGCCCACATAAACTCACTGTGCTCGGTGGCACCCCAGAGAAGGGCTACATCCAGCTCCCAGGTCCCCAGTCAGTTCAAGAGCAAGTACACAGAGAAAAGCTCACAGGAACCTCCCAATCAATGTCTGACAATACAGCACCACTGCTCCCACCCCAGGCCAGACACCTAGGTGCTCTGGCCAGCCCTTGATTCCTTCCAGACTTCCTTCCCTCTCTGCTGCACCTTCAGGATGATCCCAGAATTCAACCCACATCTGACAGGGGTGAGGAGGCTTTGGTTCCCAAATCCTACAAGAAGCAGGAAGGAAACAGGGGAATAAATGGGATTTCTAAACAGGGATGCTGTGCTAAACCTGGGAACAGGCAGCAGAGGTGGGAGCTGCCTGTGTGTGGAGTGTTGGGCAGGAGGTAGTGTCCCCTCTCCCAGGCCTGTCCCCAGCTCCCCTCCCTGTCTCTCACTTGGGGTCCTTGACAAGCAGGCGGCGGATGAAGTCCTTGGCCAGCTCACTGGTGTTGCTGAAGTACTCCTCATCGAAGTCATAGTTGACAGCAGATATGTTGGTCAGGGTCTCCTGCTTTGTTTCCCCCAGGAAGGGGGAGGCTCCACTCAGCCTGTAGTAAGAGCAGGTTGTGACCCCCCACAAAAGAGGGCACACACGCACCCTGCTGTGCCCATCACCCTCAGACCCCTCTGATACTCACAGGATGTAAGTGATGACCCCGATGCTCCTGGAAGAGAAAGAGAAGGTTCAGGCCCTGTGAAGTGCCGTTGGTGCCCCCTCCTTGAGCTTTCAGCAAGAGGGCAGATAGGCAGTGCAAGCCCAGCCACAGGTACCAGCCACTGGTGCCACTGGAAGGAGTCTGGGAGGGGACTCACTCACCACATGTCAGCCTCCAGGCCCAGGGGTTCATAGTTGACAATTTCTGGGGCTTCAGAAGGAAAGAGGAAATAAAACAGGTTTGCCCTGGGGGAAAAAACCTTGTCCCCACGGACACATCCCCAGCAGCTGCCCTGCCTGCAGCACAAGGGCACTGAGAATCTCTCCAAAGATCTCAGAGCCCAGAAGAGCTCCATAGGAACATCACCAGCAGGTCTCACCTACAAACTCTGGGGTGCCAAATATGTTCTTGAATTCATTGCCTGCTTCAATCTTGTGGGCAATGCCAAAGTCGATGAGTTTTATGCGAGGGTTTGGCACGTTCTTGTCCAGCAGCATGATGTTCTCTGGCTGTAGGGACAGAGAGAGGGCACAGTGCTAACCTCACATTTTTACCCCTGGGAGCCTTGTGCTGCCCTGGTCTCCTCTCCCCAAAGAAGAGGACACATGCCTCAAGCAGGGAGAGATTCCCAAATGGATCTTGGTCACTTCCTCTTGGAAATTTTAGAAGTCTAACCTGCTATAATTCCTTTAAATACTTCGCTACTAGCAAGGCCAATGAATACCCAACTCTTGTATTCACAGGTTTGCAGAATGGGTTAGGTTGGAAGGGACCTTCAAGATGAACAAGTTCTTTACTATGAGGGTGGTGGAGCACTGGAACAGGTTGCCCAGGGAGGTGGTTGAGGCCTCTTCCCTGGAGACATTCAAGGTGAGGCTTGATGGAGCCCTGGGTGACCTGGGCTAGTGAGGATGTCCCTGCTGACTGCAGAGGGGTCAGACTGGGTGACCTCTAGAGGTCCCTTCTGGCCCAGACCATTCTGTGATTCTATGACCCAGTTCCAGCCCCACTGCCATGGGCACGGACACCTCCCATCAGCCCAGGTTGCTCAAGGCCTCATCTAACCTGGCCTTGAAAACCTCCAGAGAGGAGGCATCCACAACCTCCCTGGGCAGCCCGCTCAAGTGTCTCCCCACTCTCCCTGTCAAGAATTCCTTCCTCATCTCCAGTCTCAATCTCCCCTCACCTTCAAGTCAAAGTGGGCGATGCGCTTGGAGTGCAGGTAGTGCACCCCATCCAGGATCTGCTTGAGGAACTGGGTGGCCTCCTCCTCCGTCAGTGACTCCTTCTCAGCCAGGAAATCAAAGAGCTCCCCTCCCGAGACCAGCTCCAGGATCAGCACGACGTCTGTCTTGTTCTCAAAGATGTCGTGCAGGGTGATGATGTTGGGGTGCTGGATCTCCCGCAGGATATCCACCTCCCTCTCAATCTCCTCCCGGCTCACACCGCGGCGGCTGGACGACAGTCGGCGCTTCTTGATGAACTTGGCCGCATACTCCAGGCCTGTTTTCCGCTCCCGGCACTTCCGGACAATGGCAAACTGCCCACTGTGGGATCATCCCAGGATGTCAGGGGTTGGAAGGGACCTCAAGGAGGATCTATCAGTACAACCCTCCCTGCCAGAACAGGACCATAGAATCACAGACACACCCAGGCTGGCACAGCCCCTCAGGACCACCAAGCCCAACCTAGAACCCTGCTCTACAACATTCACCTCAAAACTATCTCCCCAAGCACCACATCCAAACCACCTTAAACACAGCCAGGCTGGGGGACTCCAGCACCTCCCTGGGCAGCTCATGCCAGTCCCCGACCACTCTCTCCAGGAAAAACTTTTTCCTAATGTCCCATCCAAACCTCCCCAGCCTCAGCTTGAGGCCACTCCCCCTTGTTGTCTCCAATTACCTGTCAGAAAAGACCAGCAGCAGCCTCTCCACAATGTCCCTTCAGGTAGCTGTAGAGAGCAATGAGGTCTGCCCTCAGCCTTCTCTTCCTCACACTAACCATCCCCAGCTCCCTCAGTCTCTCCTCATCAGATTTATTCTCCAGGCCCTTCCTCAGCTTTGTTGCCCTCCTCTGGACCTGCTCCAGCACCTCCACATCTCTCTTATTGGGGTGCTCAAAACTAAACACAATACTCAAGGTGTGGCCTCACCAAAGCAGAGTCCAAGGGGACAACCCCCTCCCTGCTCCCGCTGGGCACAGCATTTTTAATACAAGCCTGGATGCCATTGGCCTGGTTGCACAGGTCACACAGGAACACATTCAAATGGGGTGGGAAAGTTTCCAAAGGAGGCTCCACAACCCCTCTGGGAAGCCTGTTCCAGTGCTCTGTGACCCTTACAGAAGTGAAGAGAGGATCTGCTGCAGCACATATGCCAGCCTGGGCTTGGCAGCAGGGCTGGCGCTGGCATAAGGATGAGGGTCACAACGTTCTCCTGGGGTCTGTGGGGAATTAGAGTTCTCCTGGCACATTCCTGGGATTTGCCCACCCAGAGCAGGCATGTAAACCTGAGATAGAGAAAGGAAACTCTTTCCAGGGATGCAGCAGCCACTCCCTGGGCTGCTTGGGTCATGCTGTGACTGCCCAGGGTGGGTGGGAGATGTCCATTAGCTGCCAGTTCCAACTAGAAGCCCCCGCCGGGTGATCCCAAGAGTGAACATAGGAACCCAGTGGTCCTAGAAGACCATGAATATCTAATGGGAAAGGGGCAGAGTGTGGGAAAACACCCAGAATTAGATCAAGCAGCAGCTCAAATCACACTTGGGGTCAGAGGCTGTGGGGAGGCAAGGCTCAGGGCACCAACAGGTGCTTTGAGGAGCTGGGTCCTGCTGGCACTGGCATTGCTACTATGGCAGGAACCTGACCCTTGTCACTCCCCACTCTGGCTAAGCCCTTCACAGCCACGGGATGCCCAAGGGCCCCTCAACACCTTCCTGCCGAGGGTGGATCCATCCCACATCCCCAGGCTGCTCCCTCCCCGCCTGGCTGTCCTGCCCATTGGTCATGGCTGTGGCACACACTGACGTGTCACCAGCCTTGTCACCGCGCACACAGGACCCAAAAAGTATGTCCCTAGGTCATGGCCAGGGCCACTCACAACCCTCCCACGGGGCATGGACCAGTCTTGCCCATGTGGAATTTGTCCCCACAGCTCACACTGGACCACAGCTCCACTGCAGCCCCAAAAGGAGGTCCCTGGTAGCTCCCTGCTCCTTTTAGAAAGAAAACCTAAACCCACACAAAACGTTACTGTGGCACAAGCATTCCCCCAAAGCACCTCCCCCGGGGAGCCCTGTGTCTGGGCAGACCATGACATGGCTGAGACAGTGCTGGAGGATCCAAACCCAGCCCATACACCCTGCCTCGGCCTCTCGATGATCAAACCTCATCTGCACGCAGTGATTCACCCCAGATGGGTCCCGCAGGCACAGAGCAGGACCGGAAGCTGCCAGCAGAGGCCAGGCAGCCCCAGCTGAATCCGGTGGGGCTGGGAGCTCTGGAGGGAGCTGCTGGGAATGCCCAGATGGAGCAGAGTTGAACGCTGATAAGGGTCTTTTTGCTTTAATATCAAGCTGCCAGAGATGCCTGGCCTCCAGCTTGCAGGTGGCACGGTGGGTGTCACTAGTATGGGAGTACCACAAATGTAGCAGCAGCAGGGTAAGGATCCCAGCCTGGTACTTGAGCAGAGGGTGCAACCATGGAATTCCCTCCTCCCATCCCAGAACATGGCAGGATGTCACCCACCTGCCCAGCTCTTCACCCATCTCATAGAAGTCCTCCACACACTCCTGCCGGAAGGTGGACATGGCTGCGGGGCCCTCAAGGATCCAAAGCTGCTCTGACCCTGTGAAAGGATGGTACTGGAGAGCAGCTGGAGATCAGCACCTGCATCAGGAAAAGGGGGGTTATGCCCCAGCAGTCCCACACCACCAGCAACAGATCTGCTGTGGTAGGACCCTGCCCCATAGTTTGCCTCCCCAGCAGTGTAGCCCCATGCTGGGCCATAGATTAGTCCAGAGGATATTCCCCCAGTTTCATCATGCCCCAAAGCCTGTGGGAACCCCCAGCTCAGTCAAGCCCTGCAGGGGTATACTGGGGGCAGAGAAGAGGGAACAGGGTCTGTGGCTGTGTGGGCACCGTGGCTGTGGGCCACAGTCTGTGTCACTACAGCCAGACTTCAAGATTCACTCACCTGTAGCAGAGGGACCCCAGCACAATCAGTGCAGCTCATTACCCTCACTCTGCTCCTAGCCAGTATTGCTCCCACAGCCCCCCAATTCCTCACTGTCACACCCTGCCTCACAGCCCCCACACCTCCCTATCCTGAATCCCTACAGCCAACCCTGCCCTATAACCCCCAGTCCCAGAACCCACTCAGTCTCCCATAACCCTTACGTCCTGAACTGTGATCCCCTTTGCCCCATAACCTCCACAAACATAGGTCCCCCAATCCCCCACAGCCTCCTCCCTATCGCATAGGCCTCACATCCAGTCCACCCCGAAACCCCACAGCTCCTCCTCGATTCACAGCCTCCCCATTTTGATCCTTCCCATGTCCTCTCTACCCCACACGCCCCAATTCCCAGGCCTCCCAAACCCTTACAGCCCCTTAACCCCCAATTTCACAACCGTCCAGATCCTCCCCCATCCGCTCCCTACCCCACACTCTCCTCGCTTTTTTACCACCCACAAGCCTCGCCTCTCCCCACTTAAAACTTCCCTCACCCCCCTCGCAACACCTCCCGTAAGTCCCTTTTCTCACCCCGAAACACCTCCTTTTAACCCGCGCCCCCCACACTCCTCTCCCCACATCTCTCCCCTCAGGCCCCACCTGGGCCGCAGCCGCCCGCGTCGTCGCCACCGCCGCATTCCAGCACTGCTGCCGGCTCCGCCCACCAGGCTTCGCCATTGGCTCCACCCACTGGCACTTCCGCCGCGATTGGGTTCCACGAAGCAGCAGCCGCTCCCTGATTGGCTCCACCCACACAGTCCCGCCCACCCTTCCGAGGGAACCTCTTATCCGCCCTCGGGCGGGTCGGAGGCTCCCGCGGAGGGGTGGGCTGGCGGGCGGTTGCTGCTTCCCCCTCGCAGCGGCGCCAGGCCTTCTTACCGTAAACACACCCCAAATAAAGCTACATTTCACCATTATCCGAGTTTTATTAATTCCAGTGGCACTAATACAGGCGGCGATGGGCACGACAGTCACACCGTAAGCGGGGAAGCCCGCCCTTTTTACCTCAGTTTGAAGCAGTTTTTCCCGGGCCCCCCCTCCCCTATTTTGATGAGGAAGGACCCGTTGCAAACCTTTTTTTTTTCCCCCGAGTCAAATAAATACAGAATTGGGCAAATCTAGTGTAAATGTTTTAGTTACAATGGCAAAGATGAGTCATGTGCAACACAGAAAACCTGTAAGGCTTTGATTTTGGGTGTTCTCCTCATTTCAAGTCTTCAAATTGCTATGAAACCAATTAATGATGCAGAGATGGTGGTCACAGGCATCTACCCCTTGACATGGGCATTAACCCTAATTAATTAAATTTGTTTTCTTCACACACTCCCCTCTTTCTCCCCCCTTAAAGAGTCCAATGAGATTGATTAGAGTTTGTCCAGGAAGTTGTCCAGAGCAGGAATTCCTTCTTTGAGGCCTTTGCGCTTGCGGGTCTCTGCCACCACCTGGCATGGTCGGCTGGCACTGTCAAAGGGATCTCCGGGCAGGATCTGCCAGTGGTCAAAGACACACTGGGGAAAGGCCTGACCACCTGTGTTGGACCTCAAATCTGCTGTGAAACCTGTGAGGCAGAGGAAATGGGAATGAGGAAGAAGAATAAGCAGAATTTGAGTCATCCACAATCCAAGTCATCACCTCCCAAGGCAGCACCCTAAAAAGGGAGATGCCATCCACAAGCCATGAAGGACGAGGATGGAGAATGCTGAGGGAGATCGAGGCTAATCCTGCCTTGGTGGACTTCCTCCAGTCAGTCTTTGTCAAGCTGGAGTGCCACAAATGATTATTTTGACTTTAGAGGAAAACAAACAAACCGCTAATTATTTTGTACCACTGTGCGCCAGATAAGCCCAAAACCAACCTTTTGGTGGCCTTTCAGTGCTTAAAGGGACCTGTAAGAAAGCCAGGGACAGACTTTTGAGCAGGGCCTGTCATGACAGGACAAGGGAGGATGGTTTGAAATTGAAAAAGGGAGATGTTATGCCGAGGGTGATGAGACCCTGGCCCAGGCTGCCCAGAGAGGTGGGAGCTGCCTCATCCCTGGAACCATTGCAGGTCAGGTCTGGGCTCTGAACAACCTGCTCTAGTTGGGGATGTCCCCAATGTCTGCAGGAGATTGGACTAGATGGGCTTTAAAAGGTCCTTTCCAATCTAAGCCATGGAACAAATTGAGGAAATGGCCTCAAGTTGCACCACGGGAGGTTTACATTTGATATGAGGAACAATTTCTTCCCCAAAAGAGCTGCCAAGGCCTGGAACAGGCCAGTGGTAGAGTCCCCATCCCTGGAGGAGTTTCAAAGCTGTGGAAATGTGGTGCTGAGGGACATGGTTTAGTGGTAAAGTTGGCAGTGGCAGATTAGCATTTGGACTTGATCTTAAGGGTCTTTTCCAACCTAAGTGGTGCTACAATCACTTGGAACAGCTGGCCAGCGAGATCTGCTCCCTTCCCAGAGCCAGGCTCAGGCTCCAGGAGCTGCTGCAGCCCAGGCCCAGCACTTACCAAAGGACTCGTTGACAGGCAGGTAGGCCTTGACCACAAACATGGGGGTGCCAGCCACCTGGGTCTCCTCAAACACGTGGCCACGCTTCCTGTTCAGCACACCATAGATGCCACCCACCACCTGTTCTGGACACTGCAAGAGAGAAAGGCTCAGGACTGAAAACCACAAATGTTTTCTTTGCCCTGGATCTTCTGAGCTGAGCACATGTGCCTCACCTGGATCTCCACCAGGTAGATGGGCTCCATGAGCCGGGGCTGAGCGGTGAGCACACAGGCGTAGAGGCATCTCCTGGCTGTGGGAATGATCTGTCCACCTCCACGGTGGATGGCATCAGCATGCAGGGTGACATCATGCACATCAAAACGCACCGCACGCATGTTCTCCTCACACAGGACCCCCTGGGAAGGCAGAGCAGGAGGTCAAACACCACACTTGCAAACAGTGGCTGCTCCCAACCACAAGGCTCCAGGCCCATGGCAAAGACCTTGGAAGTGGATCCTACAGCACAAATGACAGAGCCCACTAGGCACTCCAAGAAGCCATTTGGCAAGTCACCACCCTAGCCTAGGACCCAAGAACCAGCTGCTCCTGCTCATGAGCCACCACAGCAGCTCCACCAAGGGAGCTTCAGGTCCCAAAACCATGTAGACCAGTAACAGCTCCAGGGTTCATGTCAGAAGTGCTGACATATTTATGCTGCTGCTACCCAAGTGGGTAAGGAAATGAAGTTTTTCACATTACAAAAAAAAAAAAGGGACAAAAAAAGTAGGTGGCATGGTAGGATCATCTTCTGAAACTAAAACAAAGTGAAGAGGAAAGGAAAACTCTGTTGCTATCCTCAGTCTGTCAACTGCTCTTCGGAGTAATCTCCTATCTGGTCCACAACAAACTAACACAGCCAGATCACTGATGAGGCTCTTTGAGAACCCAAAATTTCCCAAAGATTCTTCTGAACCATTGTCATGGTGTGACATGGTTGTTTTCTTGATGTTTCTGTGGGAAGAGAAGAGAAAGAGCTCTTTTTGCCACCCCAGGGCGATCCCAGCCCCCATGCTGTGCCCACCTCCTTTGTTGCCCACTGGAAGCCAGCCACCACGCTGTCCTTGATCTCATTGAGGTACTGCACGCCCTTGGTGATGTCAGTGAGGATGTTGGGGCCAGTGCCATCAGGACCAAAGCACCAGATCTTCCTGGCTTCAGTGACATCCCACTCATACTTCTCAGCCAGGTACCGAGCTCGCTGCTTCAGCTCCTGGCGAGCAGAGACCTCCCCCTTGTCAATGTCTTCAGCCAAACCATCTGGGAAGGGCCGGGCTTTCATATAGAGCCTGTTGTGTTTGTTGGGGGACTTGGAAAGGCACATCACGTTGGACTCCTCACTGACTGTCTCACGATAGGACACTACAGGGTCAGATTTCTGTGGTGACACGCAGCAGAGAAGAGCAGTGAGCCAACAACCCCACCACAGCCCCCCAGATCCCATCAGCTTTGCTGCCGCAGCTTCTTTACCTTAATGGGAATGCAGGCGTGGTCCTCCTCCAGGTCCTTCAGGCAGATCTCCAGGTGCAGCTCCCCAGCACCAGCTATGATGTGCTCCCCAGACTCCTCAATGATGCACTGGAAAGACCACAGACACAGCAGGTGAGGCTTTGGACTGCAATGCAACGGAAGCTCTCGCACATCAAGCACCACCATCTGGCTCCGACTCTTGTCTCTGACTCATGGAGCTACTTTTAGGTGCTCCTTCCACTCATCTGGGGATGACTCAGCACCAACCCCAAGTGAAGCACAGCCTGCTGTCCCACTCTGGCAGGGCTGGGACCAACACTCAGCCCGAGACTCTTCTACCAGCACTCCCAGTACAACCCTGAATAATGGCAGAAGCCTCCAGTGACAGCAGGACCAGGATTTCTCCTGTCCCCAAGACCATTCTGAACATTCACCTGCACCATGGGGTCAGACTTGGCAAGACGCTTCAGCCCCTCCACCAGTTTGGGCAGGTCAGCTGGGTTCTTGGCTTCCACAGCCACACGCACGACAGGGCTGACACTGAACTTCATGACCCTCATGTTGTGAGCGTGCTCAAAGGTGGTGATGGTTCCAGTCTTCACAAGGAACTGGTCAACACCAACCAGACCAACGATGTTTCCACAAGGCACATCCTCAATGGGTTCAACGTAGCGGCCCATCATGAGAATGGTCCTGGTGGAGGAGGAAGTTGGTTTAAATCAACTTGAAGGAGGGTGTCCCACCAGGAAGTGTCCTAGAGCTCAGTGGCAGACTTGGAAGACCATGGCCAAGCACCATGATGATGAAGAGAGACCCCAGAAATCACCAAGACCACAAATCTGAACCATCAGCCAGGACTGACCTTTGAATTGGCTTCAGGTAGAGATCCTCCTTCTTGCCAGGGGTGTAGTTTGGTCCCATGATTCTGACTTTCAAGCCAGTGGAGACAAGACCAGAGAAGACACGTCCAAAAGCGTAGAAACGTCCCTTGTCAGAGGTTGGCACCATTTTAGAGATGTACATCATAAGGGGACCTTTGGGGTCACAGTTCTTAATACCTGGGAGGACACAGATATAGACTCCATTCAGCACCATTTGGTTTATGTGCTCTGTCCACCAGCCACCCCTTAAATCCCAACACAAGACCTAGACCCACTCTTGTCCCAGCCTGGTGGCTTGTCCAGACAGCTGGCCAGCTCAGAGAGATGTCACTGAGAGGTCCCAACAGGTCATGGGCTCAGCCTGAGCCCTGGGCATGTCCTGGGTCTCTCCAGCTGCCAGCTCAATGCTCCAGAGCACAGCTCAATCTTGATCCACATAAGGATCAAGCAAGACAAGTGTAGAATGCTGTCCCTGGGGAGAAGAACCCTACTCTGCCTTAGCAAGACCACATCTGCAGTGTGGCTTCAGTTCAAGAGACTGGAAACTACTGGAGAGAGTCCAGCGGAAGCTACAAAGATGCTGAGAAACCTGGAGCATCTGTGAGGAGAAAGGCTGAGAGTCCTGGAGCTGTTGAGACTGGAGAAAAGCAGTCCCAGAAGGGATCTGATTAGTGCTCAGCAAAAACTAAAGGGCCTGTGGGGGGCAAAAGGATGGGGCCAGACTCTTGTCCTGGCACTGAGCACCACTGACAAGGAGCAACAGGCACAAGCTGGAAGCCAGGAGGTTCCATCTGAACAGAAGGAGAAACTTGTTTGGTGTGAGGGTGCTGGAGGCCTGGAGCAGGTTGCCCAGAGAGGCTGTGGAGTCTACTTCTCTGAAGAGCTTCTAACTCCCCAGCCATTGTGCTTCTGGGCAAGTGTTGTGGGTGCTCTGCTTTAGGAGTGGGGTTAGACTGGATGATCTCCAGAGATCACTTCCAACCCCATCATGCTGGCATTGACAGCAGAAGAGCTTGATCCATACTGGAACAGCTGGCCATACCTATGGCAGCCTCATCATCTGGAGGTCCCTCGTAGAGCAGCTCACAGCGGTACTTCTGGGCTGTGACAGGAGAAGGCAGGTGGATAGTGATCATCTGCAGCAGGGCATCTCCAGCAGGCAGCCACCGCCTCATCACAGCCTGAGCAGAGAGCACAGCAGTCAGACCTGGGCAAACTGCTCATGACATGGCAGACAACCTCCAACCTCCACCCTCCACCAGCACCACCCAAGCCAAGCAGGGCTTGCAGTTGCTCAGTGAGGTTACAGCTGCTGCAGCACAGCTACTCATCCCCACAGACCCTCCAGGCCCATCTCACCTTCAGCAGGGGTTTGCCCTCCTTGTCTTTATCTTCACTGTCAAGCTTGATGTCCAGTTTCTCAATCAGTTTAGCTGCCTCCTCCTTCCTAAAGTTCATGATTGCATCAAAAACCTGCAACAACAGCAGCAGCCATGAACAACGCAGTGACCTAGTTTGAAGCAACAGCACGAATGTCTCTGAAGAGAATCTCTGTTCTTGCTCATCACCCAGCTGACTCCATGCAGAGCTCAGACAGAGCTGCCTCCACAAGACCCACCACCACCTTCCCCACCTCCACGAAGCAACAAAATGTGTCAGATACTGAAATTTCTTCAATCAAACAAGTCAGCTCAAAGTGAAGAAATTTTCCATCATCACACACTGAAGCAGAGCATGCAGCACCAGCAAGCGCTGGACACACAGGGACTCACCTTGAAGATGGGGTCAAGGATGAGCTGGCAGAAGGTCCTGGGCAGTTTCTTTCCATCAGGGCTGGTAGCAGATTTGCTGAACTTGCCAGTAGCAGGATCAAAGTATCTGGAGAAAGAATCAAGGCAAAGGATCAATGCTCAGTTCAGTGAGGTTTGTCCTGCTAGCTCGAAGGAAAGGAAAGCTGCTGATAGGAACTATTCCTATTCCACCTTCCCCCACCACTCCCAGGCTTCCAGACATCACCAAAACACATTTGACTTCTGCTGCCAACTTAGCAGCCCCTCCTTATCTCCCTGATTCTGCCAGAATCTGATGGGAAGTGGTTCTTTTGCCAGCATATGGCCCAAGTCACCGAGACAGGTCCATAAGCAGCATGACCACAACCTCACTCCCTAACCATCTTCTACAAGTGCTGCAGCCACACAGAGCTGATCTGGAATGAAAACTAACAGCTGTAACTCCTCACCTGTCTCCCCACAGCTTCTTCATCATATCTTCTACTTTCTTGGCACGCTCTGATGGATTCATCTGGGCATCACCCTTGGCAGCAAACTTTGCCACATACATTTCAGCAAACTGCTTGAGTGTGAAGGCCCAGCCATGCAGGCCAGAGCCAAAGCCCACAGTGCCAAGGACAGGATCAATCTGAAAGGGAACAAGAGAGATGGATCAGAGGAGGACCTCCTCCAGCCACTGAGCATTACAGCAGTCAGCCTGCTTCATCCTAACAAAGCAAGAGAAGATGGAACTTCAGGCCTAGGCAACCTTCAGGCAGTTCTGTGGCAGCAGCCATCTCCAAGGTCTGGGGACAGCCTAGCCATATATCCATTATTTTAGCTTTGTCCTACAGGTCTAGAGCAGTTTTTTTTCCATCCCATCAACTAGCTCCATACAGGACAGCTAAGCAGCTGCACAGATGTGCATGCAGGTGAGACTCCTGCCCATCACAGAGACAATAAGTAGGGCATTGAAGACCTGCAGCACATAGGAGAAGATCAACAAAGACTAAGCACAAGGTTCTGCTCAGAACCAACAGCTCTGCTCACTCCTCAGGAGTCCAGCAGTGAGTGGGGCCTGGCAAGCACAGTCCTGCCCCCCATGCCATTTCAGGGGACAGCCTGAGGGGCTTCAGGGGAGAGGGATGCTGCATGGGTGCCTCCAACATCACTGACATGTGGGCAAGAACATGCCCTACAAGACTAGGACACACTTAGCAAAGGGAGAAAATGCTTTCCTGTGCTGGACCTCCAGAAGACTATGGAGGAGAGCTGATGAGAGCTCCAGACCAGCACGTGCTGGGCAGCAGGAATGTCCTCATCATTCTGTTCTCACTTCTCCACTCAAGATCAGAAAGAAGGACAAGGACACAAATGGTCCTTCTCAAAAGGGGATCTTTTGAACACCGTGTTGGCAGCCTCCCACTTACCATGATATTTCCCATGGGGCCACTTTCCCCTTCTCCATAGGTGGAGATAATGACATTCACATTCTCCACAATGCGCTGGAAGGTCTGGTAGAGCTCCTCTGGCTCCAGCTGCAGCTCCAGCAACGCTCGATCCATCTTGTTCATCATCAGGACAGGCTTGATCCTCTCAGCAATGGCCTGACGCAGCACAGTCTCGGTCTGCACGCAGACTCCTGCCAAACACAGCAGAGTTATTGTCACCTCTAAAGGCACCCAACATGCTCCCATGGCAGACAGCAGGAGAAAACCTTACCAGAGACACAGTCCACAACAACCAGGGCACCATCAGTAACACGAAGAGCAGCAGTGACCTCAGATGAAAAGTCTACATGCCCAGGAGAGTCAATCAAATTAATCAAGAAACCAGAACCATCCTTGCTCTGCTTGATGAAGGCCAAATCGTTCTCAGAGAGTTCATAAAACAGGGAAATAGCTCTGAAAGAAGAACAAAGTCATGATCTGCATTTTGGTCATGCTGACAAACAGCCTTAACCCCACAGAGAAGATGCACCTGAGCTGAAAGACTTCCTGAAGAGCATCCCTAGGAAGCCAGCATGAGAGAGCACCGAGAGAGGAAGCTAAAATCTGCTCTCCCTGCACCTTGCTGAAACCCTCCCAAAATGATCACCTCTTCTGACTCCACGCAGTTGAAGCGCCCAAAGATGATTCCGCTTCTTTACTCCATAAATCAAGGATTTAAGGTTTTTGCTACGAGGCCCAAACACATTTTTGATGCCTTTTCATGGCCCTCAGGGTCCTTAAACCATCACTGGTGATGCAGCCACCAGAGATGCTCCAAAGACAGTCTCTGCACAGCATCCAGCAGACATCCAACAGCCCCAGCGCTAGCAGAGAGTTGAAGTTTCAGCTGCACATCTACTTGCCAGTGCTCACCAGGGCTGATTCACCAGAAGCTAATCAATACCTGCTTCATCACTAAACAATGCCCAGGAGTAAGAGATGAGCCTCTGAACTAGATTAGAAAAATCCTGATGCCATCTTCTTTCACCTAACCATAAAAGCCATGGACAGCTCAAACCTCGCTCAGGTGGTGCCTGGAGGGGACACTCACGTTGATTTAATGGTGATGCACCGTTCCTGCTCATCCTTCCTGGTGTCAGTGAAGCGGGTCTCCCCGGCACGGGCAGAGGCAATGATCCCAGCTTTGCACACCAGAGAATCAGTCAAGGTCGATTTGCCGTGATCCACATGGGCGATCACAGACATGTTTCTGATGTTGGCCTTTTTGTCCATGATAGCCCGTATCTGGTCTACTGTGAAGTTCACCTTGAAGGGTGGAAGAAGTAGGAGAGAGAAAGAGAAAAACCACGGAGCATGTAGAAAGGGTTTTGGCAACTCAAAAGAGCACAAGCAACTCCACAGACACCTGCCATGGCTACAGCGACACCAGTTCTGCCTGTGCTACAGGACAGCCCAAGGCAAGGGCAGCAATTAAACCACCAGAGGGGCCTAGACCCGCAGAAGCGCCCAGTGTGCTCCCTCTTGCCTCAGCATCCTGGGAACTGCGGCAGCGCCAATGGTTCCTTGCGGCAATTCCCCCCCTAAAACCGAATACCACCACCCCACCCCAACACCGAGCTCTCCTTCGCTCGCGCTCCGCGGCAGGGAACTGACAGCTCCGGTACGATTTCCCCGCCCAGGCCGCAGCGTTACATAAGGCGGCTGCAAAGGTCTGTCCCCAGCGTCAATGCCGCTTCGGTGCCACATCACCGCGTCTCCCCCTCCTCGCAGAGCAAGCGCAGTGCCACTAGATTCCACCAGACCGGCACGAGCAGAGCAGAGCTTTAAGGGTGGCACAGACCCCAGGACCATTGAGCCTTGACTGCCCCTCAGGGCCTGTCCCCTCCTCCCAGACTGCTTCCCAGCCCCACCCCTCTCCCCTCAGCAGAGGCCCAGTCCGGCACCGCAGGCTGCTGCTACCGCAGGCTCGCCTGAGCCTTCCATCTCCGCCGACACCGCGAGAGCGCTGCCCGCCGGGCGCCCCAAGACGGTGGAAGGTCGCGAGGTCTCACCATAGTGGCGGATGGCGGCGGATTCTCCGGGGCCGGGGGGAGGGGGGTCTACAGCAATGGCGGCGGCAACAGCCCTGTCTCGCTGGCGAGCACAGAGCGGGCGGAAGAGAACGCTGACGTCAACCGCCCCCTTCTTATAGGTCGGCGCCGGCTTGGGGGTGGGACCTTCGCACTCAGAAGTCAACGCGCTTGCGCCGTAGTGGCGCTCTGGCCCGCAGCGGCCAGCAGGCTCTATGGTCAGGAAGGCTTGTTCCGCCCGGGCGGCACCACGTGGCCGCTCACTGGAGCCGCACCGGGGCCTGCTGGGGAGCTGGGACCAGCAACTAACGCCTCGTCCCCCTCCGCCTTTGCTGTAGCTCTGCGTGGGCTGCAGCGCGGGGAAAGTCTTCTCCCACCCACTGATGGTAACTCGGGCGTGAACTGGCTCGAGTGGATCGGAGTCGGTACTGCCACTGCGGGCAGTGATCCCCGGGGCAGAGGTGCCGCCGCTGTCGGTGAGAGTACTCTCCGCCAGCCCCGCCAGAGCGGCAGGCAAGCCCAGGCTCTCGGCTTTTAGGAAGAGGCGGTAGGGCAGAGCCCACTGTTAGCTCTGGCCTGCCACCGTCTATTGCTGGGCCCTGTCTGCCCAGCCAGTCGCGCACTGCTATGGCCTAGCCTGACCCTCCTGCCCCGGCCCTGCAGGGTCCCCACACTGCGCATGCACCGGCCGGCCCGGGCGTCAGAGGGGCGCCGTCGCTACAGCGCCCCCTTGCGGGCGGGGAGGAACGCGGCCACCCGCATCGGGGCCAAGAGGGCCTGCTGAGTGATAGAATGAGAGGCAAAGGATTTAAGCTGGAAGAGGGCTGATTTAGAGCGGAGATTAGGAAGAAATTCTTTACAGTGAGGGTGGTGAGACACTGTAACAGGTTGCCTATGGAGGCTGTAGATGCCACATCCCTGGCGGTGTTGGATGTGGCCTTGAGCAACCTGATCTGGTGGGACGTGTCCCTGCGCATAGCAGAGGCTGGAACTGGGTGATGTTTAAGGTCCATTCCAAGCCAAATCATTCCATAATTCTATGATCACAAAAAGCTCTCACAACACCTCTCTCGCCTCACACAAACCCAAGCGACTCTGTCCCCACCTCACCTAGCAGATAACCAAATTCTCACCTCCCCAACCTGTCTGTTCCCTCCACCAGTTACAGGCAGTCACTGCAGGAGAGCAACACCTAGGAGAGATCTGGCTCCTGGCTTTCCCAGTGTGGCAGGATGAGTTATCAGCTGTTCAGGTTTCCATAGCAATTGTTTGAATTTTTAGCACTAATACTGCCTTTTGCCAGAGTGGAAGGGAACACTGGGGAGTTTGATTAACATATTGGCCTTCCTAGGAAACTGGCTAATTGCCTTTTTGTTTAATTAGCTTGTGGGGCTGATGACAAGGAGGGGAAAGTGCTGGAAAAAAAAACCAAAACTCTCCCAGTGCAGTGCGTTACCCTGACTACTGGGGTTACATCCTGATAACTCAGCCTGGAGCTGGAGAGGATGCTGCTGTGCTTAGAAATGGAGCAAACAGACCCCAGGGAGAACAGGGTTGATCTTAGGAGAAACAATTTCTACCTACATAGAAGGTATTTTTAATAAGTGATGAGTTATTGGAGGATCATCTCCTCCCCCAGGGCTCAAGGGGACAAATAGGGAGTATAGCCAAGGGGAAGGCCCCTGGTGCAGACGCACAGCTGGAAGCATCCATCCTGAGCAGGGTCTGGCAGCTGATACCCAACAGGAAAACTTGAGATTTGCAAGTTGGAGTTCAAGCAGAGGCTGCTGCAGTGTGTGGAGGAGGATGATTAGACCACCATCCTTTGAGTGTTTCTGATGAGGGCACAGATCCAAAAGCGCCATTCCTTTGGGTTTTATCCTCCTCAGAAAAGCCTCCAAGAGCTGTCTGTTCTTCACAAACATCTCTGGGTGAAGTTGTGAATGATCAGATCTGGCTTTCCCTAGTTTAAGGACAAGGAATCAGTGCCAAAGACACTCCAGGTTGAAACAAAGCTCTCCGGTGTTCGGCCAGCAGCTGGGATGTGGAGAAGACTCCTCCTCAGCCCTCTCCTCCCAGGGCCTGCAGCCTCGTCCAGGTTCCTCTAGCGTGGCTCCCTCCTCAGTGAGGAGGATGAGCAAGGGCCTGGCCATGCCTCAGGATCTGACTGAGAGACTGGCACAAGGGAGTGGGGCCTTGGGACAAGCCCACTGAGCCTGGCCCCTATGCTTGCTGCCATTCTGGGGGCACTATGCCTCATTCCTTGGAGGTCATGCTGCCCCCTGCACCACTCAACCTCTTGCCCACTGTAGGAGCTGTCTCCAGCCTCCATCTGTCCTACAACTGCTCCTCCACAGTGAAACTCCTGTCCTGGTTTGCAACCTGGGACAAGCTGGAGAGCAGGGTGGAGGGAACCTCATGAAGTTCAAAAAGGGCAAATGCATCTGGGGAAGAACAACTCCCTGCACCAGAGGGGATCTCATCAATGCCCAGTAAGAGCTAAAGGGCCTGGGGGCCGGGGGGGGCGGCAGAGGATGGGACTAGACTCTTCTCAGAGGTCCCCAGTGGCAGGGCAAGGAGCAATGGGCACAAACTGGAACCCAGAAGGTTCCATCTGAATGGGAGGAGAAAGTTCTTTGGTATGAGGGTGCTGGAAGGCTGGAGCAGGCTGCCCAGAGAGGTTGTAGAGTCTCCTCCTCTGCAGAGCTTCCAATCCCCGTCGGCTAGCTGCTGTGGGTGCCCTGCTGGAGCAGGGGGCTTGGACTGGATAATCTCCAGAAGTCCCTTTCATCCTTCCATGCTGGGATTTGGGGATTCTGTCCCTTTAAGAGCTGCAGGGGGGGCGGGGCCGG
>WBNM01030196.1:174681-195352 GCA_013399055.1 Ramphastos sulfuratus
CCTTCTCCCCCCAGTCCCCCCCCCATTTTACCTCAGGGGCTGCCCCGCCCCGGCCTCCGGGCTCGGTCTCAGCCCCCGCCGAACCCCGCGCCTGGACCGGCCGTGCTCGCAGCTCCAGGGAGCCGTCCGCCCCTGGGCATGCCGGCGAGCCAGGCTCCGGCCTCCCCCGCCCTTAATTCCCGGTGATTAATTAGGGCAGGTGGCTTCTCCCCGCCGCCCGCCCGAACTCTTTCCCCCGCTCTTCGCGACCCTTGCCCCTTCTCGAAACCCCGGCCCAGTCGTGCCCTGCTGTCCCTCTGCGGCCTGCTCGGGGGCGCGGCCGGCGGGGCGCGGAGCGGAGCTGTCCAGCCGAGCNTCATCCTTCCATGCTGGGATTTGGGGATTCTGTCCCTTTAAGAGCTGCAGGGGGGGCGGGGCCGGGCGGGGCGGGTCTCACTGCGCCTGCGCAGCCTGGCCGCGGCTCGCGGGTGGAAGAGCGTGCGCGCGGATTGGGCGGCGCGCGCCTCTGGCAGTCCCTCCCCCGCTGGAGCGGGGTGTCACGTGACTCGGCGGCGGCTCCCGGCGCGGTGGACGCTGGAGGCCAAGATGGCGGCGGAGCTGGTGGAGGCGAAAGTGAGTGAACCGAGCCCCCGCCCCGCCGGCGGGGCCTGCGCAGCTCCGGCCAGCACCGGGCAGGGCGGCCAAGCGGGGGGACCGCGAGTGGCACGGCCCTGGCCTCGGCGGTGAGAGCNTGTCCAGCCGAGCCCGGCGGAGGGTTGGGGAGCCCGTGCAGCCGTTTTGCTTGTCTCGGCGTGGTTGGGGGGGTGGCGATGGAGCGAGCAGTACCCTGTGTGTGACAGAGCCTCCCGCTTTACGTGTTGAGGAGGCCCGGAGCAGCCTCTGAGGCTCCTTCGCTGCAAGGGGAGGTGAAATGTCGTCCAGCAACAGTGCCTGAAGTTGTGTGGTGCCTCCAACGGCCTTCTGAACCCCATCTTCTGGTCTCTTCTGGGGCAAAGGGACCCTGCACCGCTGCTGGTTTCTCCTTTTGCCTCTGGAGTTCACTGGCACCTCTCTGAAAGCTGGAGCTTCTCCATGTCCCACTCTTGAACTAGCTGCTGGCACTTGAGCTGGCTGCACCCAACTGTTCTATGGGGAAGCTGGTGTCAAGTATGGTACAGAGCAGTACCAACAGAAAGAAAGCATTTAGGGCCCGCAGGAGCAGGTCATCAGTGGCCATGTGGCTGGATGGCTGCAAAAGTGAGATTTGGAAGAGACTTGTTATAGGAGATACTGTTCTCTCCCTGCTCTTGGATCCCTCTTGGAGTCATGAGCTGAGCCCAGGACTCAGAGGGAGGTGCGCTCCCAAGATGTGGTTGCTCCCATAGTGGGTGTTTGATGGGCTTGGTGCCACTCACACAAGGATTCCTTGGGGGGGATGAAGAGATCTTAGCATTAATGATCTCAGTAGTTAATGTGATCACTCTGCTGCTCATACAGGTCTAAGCCTCAGTGACAGTTTTCTTTGTCTGGAGCTTATTCTTCTGTTACTGCTCGAATCTGATCATCCTTTGGGATCTGAAATCCTTCTACGTGTAGTCTGCAGGAGACTGTCAGCTCAAACTCCACTTTACACACCAAAAGCCCCACGTGATGAGAGATGTAGGAGCTGGGAGTGCAGGCATAGCTGTGCCCTGGTGCTGCACTGTGCCTCACTTCCTTGATGTCTTTATCCATGGAATATTGTTTATCCTTAGAATGCTCAGAGAGGACAATGTACTCTCCATTTTGTAGCGGAAGAAAACTGAGACACACAAACTAGATTTGGTAGAATGGTCTGGGTTGAAAAAGCTCATCCAGTCTAAGCCCCATGCAGTCAGCAGGGGCATCCTCCACTAGATCAGGTTTCCCAGAGCTCTGTTGAGCCTCACCTTGAATATCCCCAGGGATGAGGCCTCAACCACATCTCTGGGCAACCTGTTCCAGTGTTCCACTGCCTTCATGGTACAGAACTTGTTCCTAATTTCCACGTTTCTCCCAGATCATGCAGGTGGCACCTAGTGAACCAACTATATGAATCCATTGCTCTCAGATGCTGATTTTTCTGGCAATGAATTGTCCTTTCTCTCTGCTTTCAATTGACCTACCTTTTTTTTCCTCTTATCAAAGATATTTTGGGATACAACTGCCAAAAAGGAGAAGCTTTAACTACAGCCAGTGATGTTTGTGTAACATCTTTGGGGCTTCCAGATGAAATAACAGATTTCATGAGAAAGGAGAAAATAAAATGACATTTTCTCTGTAGTCTCATTCCCACATGTTGCAGGAGGGGTTCTTAAATGTTGCTGGAGTCAGTAGTAGCTGTATTTCAAATAAAGAAATCCATAGCTGATTTATTCCAGGAAATTAAAAGACTGCTGTTAACTTCCACAGAAATCTGACTTTTATGTTGGTTTGTGGGTTGTTGTTTGTTTGTTTGTTTGTTTTTTAATTGGTATTATTTAATCCCCAAAGAAGAGTTGGGGAGAAGAAACCTGCAGGGAAGCTTGAATTTTGAAAAGCACACTGCTGTGAGGACAGGCTGGAGGATCTGGGGGTATTCAGCCTGGAAAAGAGAAGGCTCCAGGAGGACTTTAGAGCTGCCTTCCAGTAGCTGAAGAGATCCTACAGGAAGGCTGCAGAGGGGCTTTTCCTGAGGGTGTCTAGAGGTAGGCCAAGGGGGGAATGGTTTGAAGCTAAGGCAGAGCAGGGTGAGACTGGAGCTGAGGAAGAAGTTCTTCAGCAGGAGGATGGTGAGAGTCTGGAACAGGCTGTGGCTGCCTCCTGCCTGGGGTTGTTCAAGGGAAGGTTGGATGAGGTCTTGAGCAGCTGAGTCTAGTTGAGAGGTGTCCTTGCCCCTGGCAGTAGGGTTGAAGTAGATGATCTCTAAAGTCCCTTCCAACCTGAGCCATTATTTCATACCCTTCTCTGCTTATCAAAGTCCTGAAATTAATAATGCAAATGGCAGCTACTGGCTGTGATCACGGGGGAGTGCTTGGCAAAGCACCCAAAGAGGGTTTGCAGACATTGTTCTCATGGGAACAACAATTCTCTTTAATAGTCTTCTGATATTTTTCTGTGGTCTAAAATGCAATTCTGTCTTTTGAAGGTCTTGTGGATGTTGATAGGATTCTGGAGGGTTTTTTTTTTTGTCTGTACAGATTATGTAAAGGTGCACTGAAATACAGTATGGAAGAACAGGTGGTCCCAATTAACTTAAACATCATCTGCCAGTTCATGTTGATTTAATGGGTTTGGTTGGAAAGGACCTTAAAGATCGTCCAGTGGCAACCCCCTGCCATAGGCAGGGGCACCTCCACCAGCCCAGGTTGCTCAAGGCCTCATCCAACCTGGCCTTGAACACCTCCAGGGAGAGGGCATCCACAGCCTCCCTGGGCAACCTGTGCCAATGTCTCCCCACCCTCACTCTAAAGAATTTCTTCCTCCTCTCCACTCTCAGTCTGCCCTCTCCCAGCTCAAAGCCATTGTTCCTCAGCCTATCACTACAAGCTCTTCTGAAAGGTCCCTCCTCAGTTCTCCTGAAACCCTTCCAGGTACTGGAAGGCTGCTCTAAGCTCTCCCTGGAGACTTCTCTTCTCCAGGCTGAACAGCCTCAACACTCCCAGCCTGTCCCCATAGGTGAGATTCTCCAGACCTCTGATCATCTCTGTGGTCTTCTCTGGACCTTCTCCTTCTTCCTTTGCCTACACCATTTCAGATGAAGTTTTTGGTGTCCTTCTCTTACCCAAAGGTGCCTAGGAAGGTTGGTGGAGAAGTTACTGTGGTCTTTCACATGTGGGACCTGCCTTTATGAACACTCTTGCTTCCAGATGCCCTGTCTTGAGGAGGATTAACATTTCTCTCAAGTGCTCTTGGACTGGTTTGGTGACCGATACGATTTTGGTGATATTTCAGTTGATGGTCTCCTGTATTTGCTTTGCTCAAACAAGCAGCTAAGAAGTGGGATCTTAATGGGGTGAATACCAACTGGAAGATTTGGAGCCTGCCTTCAAAGGGATTATTTCAGTGCTTCCAGGTCTAGAGCATAGAGTAAACTGCCACTGTTCCTTTTATAACTGTAAGAACATCTTTAATTTTTTATCCCCTAGAACATGGTGATGAGTTTCCGAGTCTCAGATCTTCAGATGTTGCTGGGTTTTGTTGGCAGGAGTAAAAGCGGACTTAAACATGAACTAGTCACCAGAGCATTGCAATTGGTCCAATTTGACTGCAGCCCTGAAGTCTTCAAGAAAATCAAGGAGCTCTATGAGACTCGCTACGCCAAGAAGAGCTCCGAGGTGGCCCAGCCCCAGCAGCACCGCTCGCCCGAGGCCCTCTCCATACACTCATCCTACGACCGTGGCAGTGCTGTGGCTCGGACTTCTATCTCCACCACAAACATTGACTATCCCACGCTCTATGGGAAGTATCTTAACGGACTGGGGAGGTTGCCACCCAAAGTTGCAAAGCCTGAGGTTCGGCTGGTGAAGCTTCCCTTCTACACAACCTTGGATGAACTGCTGAAGCCCACAGAGTTAGGTGAGTTGTGAAAGTTTGAAGCTAGCACAGTTAGGTGGGTTTTAAAAAAGGTTTGGGTTCTGTCAAAGCCAACAGAGTTGAGTTGTGAAAGGTTGAGTTCTGCTGAACCCAGCACAGTCAGATGGGTTTTATAGGTTTGAGTTCTGTTGAAGCCAAAAGGTGAGTTGTGAAGGTTTGAAGCCAGCACAGCTAGATGGGTTTTAAAGGTTTGGGTTCTGTCAAAGCCAACAGAGTTGAATCGTGAAGGGTTGAGTTCTTCTGAACCCAGCAGTTAGGTGGAGTTTAAAGGTTTGAGTTCTGTTGAAGCCAACAGCTATAAGTGAGTTGTGAAGGTTTGAATTCTGCTGAATCCAGCACAATTGGGTGGATTTTAAAGGTTTCGGTTCTGTTGAAGGCCACGGAGTTGGATGAGTTGTGAAGGGCAATTAGATGGGTTTTAAAGGTTTGGGTTCTATCAAAGCCAGCAGAGCTGAGTTGTGAAGGTTTGAAGCCATCACAATTAGATGGGTGTTAAATATTTGGGTTCTGTCAAAGCCAACATAATTGAGTTGTGAAGGGTTGAGTTCTGCTGAATCCAGCACAGTTAGATGAGCTTTGAAGATTTGGGTTCTGTTATATCTGGTTTTTTTCCCTTGCCACAGAACAGGAATGTGGTCACTTTGAGATGTAATGTGAAAGCCCATCTTGTTTGTCTGCAGTTTCATACCCTCTGTTCTAACTGTTGCTGTGTTGCACATTGCAGTCTTGCTGTGAATCAGAATCTGTCCTCCAGTGAATCATCATCTGTGTCGCATGGCTGTCACTTGGCAGCATATAGATGAAAATGTTTGTGTTGGTGTCAGAACTTTGCTAAGGCAGCACTCTGGCAGCAAAGGGCAAAGGAAATAGTGAAGAGTTTGGAGAGTGGTGAGGAGTAGCTGAGGCACCTGGGCTTGTGTAGTCTGGAGAAGAGGAGGCTGAGGGGAGACCTCATTGCTCTCTCTACAACTCCCTGAAGGGAGGCTGGAGTGAGGTGGGGGTCGGACTCTTGGTTGGACTTGGTGATCCTGAGGGTCTTTTCCAACCAGAATGTTTCTGTGATTCTCCTTAGTATCAGGTGATAGGAGAGGAAGTGGCTTAAAATTGTACCAGGGAAGGGTTAGGTTGGAGATGAGGAACAATTTCTTTGCTGCAGGAGTGGTCAGGGTTTGACACAGGCTGCCCAGGGAGGTGGTGGAGTCCCCATCCCTGGAGGTGTTCTAGAAACCTGTGGCCATGGCACTTGGGGATATGGTTTGATGGCCATGGTGGGGTTGGGTTGGGTTGCTGCTTGGACTGGATGACCTCAGAGGTCTTTTCAACCTAAACAATTTTGATTCAGTGCCTGAATACCTGACCTTAAGCCTCTGGTGGATGAAAGAGGATGGTACCCACATCAGACACCACGCCTGGCTCCTGTTTTGGTGCAGAGTTATTTGTGCATGATGCTGTGGATTTTGAGGGGCAGCTGGGAGCAGTGGAGGAAATGCTTCCTCCCACCCTGGAGCTTGGGAGTCTGATTCTTCATTATTTAAATTCTGAGAAACAAAAGGGTGCTGGTACAGATGTTAAATACAATGCCCTGGTAGGGAAGATGGTGTGCACATAGGTACCATACTGTGGAGTGTTAAGCCACGGTGCCTCCTAAAGTCAGGGTGCTTATAACTGGTTTCACTGGGAGCTGAAAAAAAAATGCTTGATGGATGAAAATGCTGGGGAAAAAATACGTGTGGGTTGGAAGAGAAAAAATAATAAATGAAGAAATGATTGTGCAGGTACAAAAAGAAAAGGGATTAATGATCAGAATTTATATCCACTTAATTTTCATCTTTGTTTGGAGGCACTAAAGGTGGTAATGCTGTGACGAGGGTAACTGCCAGGGTGAAGGTAAAATATTTCCCATGCTGTTTGGGAAATCGATTGGTTCAGCCTTAAATGTGGGGTTGCATTTGTTAGAAGGAAAACGAATCTTCCAGAGAGGGGGAACATCCAGAGATGGGAGAAGAGCCTGGATCTACTTACTGTGATTAACAGCTTCTGTTAAAAGTTGGCATTAAATCTGCCTCAGCTCAGAACCGAGGCATCATTAAATTTAGTATCTCACCTCTGTTAGCTGACACCTCCCTTGGGTCAGCTTGTTCCCTACAGCATATTTGACTCATTTTCCCTTTTGATGAGGGTGGTTTCTGCCAAAGGGCGGGGGACTGGTGTGGAGTAGCAGGGGGTGAACAGATGTTCGTCTCCCTTGTCCCAGTCAGCTGCTCAGAACCTAAGGATGTCTTGAGACTCTTGGGTAATTTGCCCAACCTGGTGACCTGCAGCTACAGATCCTTCTACTGATGGCAAGAAAGAAGTGTTTGTGTCTCTGTAAAACTGGACTTATTTCAACACCTCGTGGTCCAGGCTTCTCAGGATGCTGGTGGAGTCCTCATCCCTGGAGGGGTTTCAGAGCCTTGTGGATGTGGTGCTGAGGGACATGGTTTGGTGGTCCTGGCTTGATGGTTGAACATGGCGATCTGAAAGGTCTCTCTCTCCCAACCCAAATGGTTCAGTGACATCAGCTGTTCTCTGTTGCTACCGGCAATAGCCACGTGCTGGGATAACTTCAGTGTGAGAAGTGCTGATTGCTTAGGGCTCTGCTTAGTGTGGAAGGATGACGAAACAAAGCACTCTGAGGGATATGAAGTGTTTTTTTTTCCATAAGGAAGCTGCACCGCTTGGTGCTTTGTTCCCATTCTGCATATGGGCCAAGCATAAGCTCCTTGTCAACCTTAGAAACTCATAACGTGGAAGTACCTGAAGGAGATTTAAGATCTGATATCCATTTAGACACCAGCTGCTGCTGTAGTACCCATTTCCCTAGGCTGCAAAAGAGGCATTTGAAGCTTATGACCATGGTGGGAGTAGGGGAAGCTTAATTTATGTCTTCTGGACTTCAATTGGAAGCATCTTTGTTAATGAAAAGGTCCTCCTGCCTCCTTGAGATGATTGCCTTGAGATCAAAGGTGAGGTGGGTGATGTCTAATTTAGTCTGTAGGCAAGCAGAGCCCCTGAAGAACTATCATATTACTGTCAGGCTCACAGACAAAGGTGGCTTCAGCTAAAAGTAGATAAATTGGGTCCGTTGTGAACAAGCTAATAGCTCATATTTGCTAACTGCACACATGCAGTCAATTGGAGTATTGAGTTGAGCATCTGAGTTATCTACATGAGAACAGCTTCTGCTGCAGCTCTCTGCTTTGGTCTAAGGATGTCAGCATGAAAGAATTCTTCTAATTTAGTGAAATTGCTGCAATTCTCTTGGGTAGATAAGGCTTAAAATGAAGATTGATCAGATAGCTTTTTAGAGGAAAGGAATACTAATATCTTCCCTGCCTTGTGTTTAAGTAGGTAACAAGTGGAGCATTTGTGTCAGCACTATTTGAGTCTGAGCACCTTGCTGCTCAGTTTTTGATGGCAATAGTTTGCTCTAAGGAATTCTGAATGAATTAATTTTTGTCCCAAGCAGTAGCTGTGACAGCCTGTACTTGCTGCTGGTACCAAGGCCACTACTCTTCTGGAGGCAAGCCAGGGGAGATCTTGCAGTACAGCTGTGGGAGTAGAAGGCCATGTAGGCTGAGAGGTCCTGCCAGTATCTGTGTAAACAGCATTTGTTTGGTTTTTCCTTCAGATAACACCTGCCTTTCTGGGATGGTGTTGCTCCTCTTGTCTGAAGGTAGCAAAACTGCTGCTCCAGCCCCTCTGAAGTCAGGTTTTGCTCTCTGTAGAGGGCCACTCCTCTATTGCCTTCTCCTGACTGCAGAGCAAGCACCACTGCACAAGGCCACTTCCAAGGAATCCCAGTAAAAGTACACAATACTCCCTGGAACAAGCCATGGTGTGAGTTAAACCAAACTTCAAAAACCTGTACATTTTTGGCTGGCTGCTCAGCAGAGAAGTGAAGAGCTGGTTGGGTCCAGGTCTCATTGAAGTGCTTCATGGGATAGCTGAGAAGAGGTTTAGGCTGGTTATCAGAAGAAACTTGTTCACTGAGAAGGATGGGCTCCCCAAGGGAGGTATTGAATTCTCATCCCTGGAAGTGTTGAAAAGCTGCAGAGATGTGGTGCCAAGAGACATGGTTAAACTGAGCCCTTCCTTACAGCAATCAAAGATACCATAGCAGGCACCTTGCCCCATCTGCCAGACCCACATAAACACAAACACCCTTCAGCGTAGTCAGAGGAGGTCCAGGAGCCAAGGATTAAAAAAAAAAAACACTTGGATATTGCATTGTGGCCCAAGTTGGGGTGTTCTAGAGGTGTGGGGATGTGAGTTGGGGGATCCAAACAAACTCCTCAGCCCTGCAGAAGCTGATGCACCTTTGGGATCTCCAGCCATGGTGAGAGAGAGAGAGAGGAAAGAGAGGCCTCCTCTTGCCCAGGGAGGTTCTGGATGCCCTCTCCTTGGAGGTGTTCAAGACGAGGATGAATGAGGCCTTGAGCAGTCTGAGCTGGTGGAGGTGTCCTTGCCCATGGCAGGGGAGTTGGAACTGGATGATCTTGAAGGTCCCTTCCAACCCAACCCATTCTAGGAATCTATGAATAGCTCAAAATTTGGCCAATAAATATAACAGTGAGGAATGCTGTGTTTAAAAAAGAACCAAGCAAACCCAAAACCAACAGCCCTTGTTGCAGAAAGACCTTAAAACCCTCAGGTCAATATTCATGATGGGATCAGAGGGCTGGAGCACCTCTCCTATGAGGACAGGCTATGAGAGTTGGGGCTCTTCAGCCTGGAGAAGAGAAGGCTTCAAGGAGACCTTGGAGTGGCCTTCCAGTATCTGAAGGGGACCTACAGGAGGGCTGGGGAAGGACTATTGACAAGGTCTTGTCATGACAGGATGGGGAGGAATGGGTTTGAACTGGCAGAGGGGAGATTGAAACTGGATGTTAGGCAGAAGTTCTTGACAGTGAGGGTCGTGAGACACTGGCACAGGCTGCCCAGGGAGGCTGTGGATGCTCCGTCCCTGGAGGTGTTCAAGGCCAGGTTGGATGAGGCCTTGAGCGACCTGTTCTAGTGGGAGGTGTCCCTACCTATGGCAGGGGTTGGAATTAGATGATCTTTGAGGTCACTTCCAACCTAAACCATTCTGTGATTCTATGGTGCGGTCTATCCTGCCAGCTCAAGAGCTGCAGAGCTGCAGCTGGCATCTCCAAACAGGAATCCATTGTAATTACGTTGGGCTGGAGACTTAAATAAGATTTGCCAAGTCCTCTTGGGGTTTGGAAGTTCTCTGTCTTGACTCATTCTGAGGACCGCTGATCAAGCTCAATCTTAAAAATTGATTTCCTTCTATTGTCAACTGTTAAAATAAATTGATCCTAGCAGCCATTCTACAAGTCAAGGAGCTGAGCTGTGCACGGAGGCGTCTGTCCTGGAAGGAGGATGAAACTCCATTGTCTGAAAATATTTAGCTTTAAAAACCTGTACATTTTTAGCTGGCTGCTCAGCACAGAAATGAAAAGCTGGTGGGGTCCAGGTCTCACTGGAGTGCTTTGTGAGACAGCTGAGGAGAGGTTTAGGTTAGTTATCAGAAGAAATTTCTTCACTGAAAAGGTTCTCAAACACTGAAACAGGCCCCTCCAAGGGAGGTGGTTGAATTTCCATCCCTGGAGGTGTTGAAAGGCTGCAGAGATGCGGTGCTGAGGGACGTGGTTAAGCCCCAGGCTTGGCAGAGTTAGTGAATGGTTGGAGTGGATGAGCTTAAAGGTCTTCAAGCAAAATGATTCTGTGATTCCTGCCTGGAGAAAGGTCTTCAGCAATGAGACATAAAGAAAATTTGGAGCATCTGCTGCTGATGATTTCCCTTATGCACAAAGAGGAGAGTTGTTAACTAAGCAGCTGCAGGCACCTATTTTACTGAGAGTGGAGAGACCCTGGCCCAGGTTGACCAGAAAGGTGGGAGATGTCCCATCCCTGGAACCATTCTGGGTCAGGTTGTTTTGGGACTGTGAGCAACCTGCTCTAGTTGCAGTTAAGTGTTTCTGAAACAGCCTCAAGGTCATGTGTGAGCAAGTTGTGGTTTATCTCTTGCAGCTGGGTTTCGTGATGTCTTTTTTATTGTCTAAGCTGATCTTTTCGTTGTTGTTTCCTTTCCTTTCCAGAACAGTCTGCTCAGTCTGGTGGCATCATGTTTTCATGTCATGCCCAGGTCACTTCTTAGGCTTCTTTTGAGTTCTAGTCTTCACACTATGTTGCCTCTTACGGTTTGTTGTTCTACAAACACAGGGTTGTTGGCTGGTGATTATTTGGTTGAGGGGAGGGGGGAAAAGAAAAAAAAACCAAAGCAAATCCAAATCTCTGTGCTGTTACTGTGCTGACAAGCAAAAGAAACAAGCAATAAATGAGCAAAGCTGTAATCAACAGCAGATTTACCTGAGGATTGGAATTGTTGTGCTGCTGTATGGGAGGAGAACAGGACTTGGAAGTAAACACAGCTGAGGACATGGAGAATCACCTTGTCTTTGCAGTGTACAGAGAGCCAGATATGATCAGTTTGATGGACAGGCTGTTTTATTTTTTCTTTCTTCTTCAGTTCCACAGAATAATGAGAAGCTTCAGGAGAGTCCATGCATTTTTGCATTAACACCAAGACAAGTGGAGCTGATCAGAAATTCCAGGTACTTCTTGTTGCATGTTAACTGTTCCAGAAAGCGCAGCTGTGCCATTCCTCTCTGTTCCCTCTCTGTGGAAGCTCTTTTTGTTCTCTGCGGAGAAAGGGTTTGCACGAGGACAGGAGCAGACAGGCCACTTCTCATGTGAAGCGAGGGGTCTTGGTAGGAGATGCAGTTTCACCCATCATAGTTCCCAGGTTTCACTTCTGCTTCTCTAACCTTGCTTCTGAATGGTGCAGAGTGCTGTGACACTGAGGACGTAAATGCTCTGTTGAGCTTGAGTTGGGAGTATATGCAGCTATTCCTTTGCAGCAGAAGTTCAAGAGCTGGATGTGTAAAGCTGTTTGCATCTGAAAGGCAGCTTCCTTCTTGTGAAGTAGCACAGAAACCACCGTGCCCTGCCTGGGATTTACCCTGACCTCTGTCATGGTGCAACTTTTGATTCAAACAATGAAAGGCCAAGAGCTGTCAGTGCAGGCAGGAAAGCTTCCTCCTCTGCTGACCTTGCTCCGTTGGTGCTTGCTGCAGGGAGAGGACAGAAGAGACTCCTCCCAATCTAAGTGTAAAACCTTTCATTATTTCTCCTCATAGTAAAATAATTTCGTTGTGGTAGAGTCAGAGAAATGTTTCCTGAGCGTCCAGTGCTTGATTGCTGTTTTGATCTCAGTCGGTCAACAGTGCAGGGGAAGCTGTTTGAAGACTTAACAGAAAGGAAAATGATAAACCACAGAAGGCTTCAGGGCTGATAAAAGTGTCCACGTGCTGTGGCTTGTGCCATAATATTTGGTTGTTTGGTTTGCACGAGCAGCTTTAGTGAATAATTGAACACAGAGCAGCCTTGAAGGGCTGCTGGCAAGTAGAAGTGACCTTAAACCCAAGGTTTTTGTAAATCAGCAAAAAGGATGCCAGGCAAATTGATACCTGTCAGCAACACTTTGCAGTGTGGAGAACCCAGAGAAGGGCTCTAGATGGCATGATGTAAAAGGGCATTAATGTAAAAAAATATAATTACAGGTCCACTGCTGTTTACAGGGGTGATGGTGGTGGTAGAATTTAAATGGAATTTGCTAAAGTAATCCTTTAAAAGTCTCTATAGAAGAAAAAGGCCTAAAACTCTTGAGGCTGGCAAAAATGAGAAGGGGTTTGGATTGTTGTGGGTTAAGGTTTGGATTTTTTGGTTGTGTTTTGGTTGGGAGATTTATTACGTTATTAGATAATGAATTTTATTACATAATTAATCTGAAAGTGATTATTTTTTCCCCTTTTTTTTAATCGTTTTTTCCTACTGCTGCTTTAATTTCCCAGGGAGTTGCAACCCGGTGTGAAATCTGTTCAGGTTGTGCTAAGGTATGTCTGAGTGTGGGGCTGATTTATCAGCAGGTTAAAGGGGGAGAAATAATCTACCTTAAAAAAAAACCAAAAAAACCCCCAACAACTTTCATCATGTGTTTCATAGCTACAAAGATAATTCACAGTACACTGTTTGTTCACAAGCCTAACACAAACACCAGAGGTTGTGGAGTTTCCTGCTCTGGAGACTTTAAAAACCCACCTGCATGTGTTCCTGTGCAGCCTGTCCTTGGTGATCCTGCTGTGGCAGGGGGGTTTGACTGGATGATCTCTGGAGGTCCCTTCCAATCCCTAACACTCCATACTTCTGTGAGCTAGTGCTGCAGCAGCAGACAGCAGCTTGTCAGATCCTACTGCCCAGCCCTCAGCCTGCCTCTAGTCTAGGAGAGCTTTGCTGTGGCCAGAGGAGGGAGCGTGGGTTGGTGTAGTGCTGGTTGGCTGCTGGTGATGTGCAGAGAGCTTTCAAGATGCAAACAGCGTGGGGATGTTGAGGGATGTATTCTTTCTTCACAGAATCTGTTATACAGACACTAGTTCTCCTCAGGAGGATCAGTACCCACCCAACATTGCGGTGAAGGTGAACCACAGTTATTGCTCAGTGCCGGTAAGTCAGCTCAGCCTGACGGGGTGATGTGGCCACTTGTCTAATTGAGAAGGAAATCAGTTTCCTGATGAATGCACCCGAGAAGCCAGAGTAGAAGAGTACACTGCTTAAAGTTACATTTCTAATGGTCAGGAGGGTGACGAGGCACCGGAACAGGCTGCCCAGGGAGGCTGTGGATGTCCCTTCCCTGGAGGTGTTCAAGGCCAGGTTGGATGAGGCCTTGAGCAACCTGAGCTAGTGGGAGGTTGGAACTGGATGAGCTTTAAGGTCCCTTCCAACCTAAACCATTATATGATTGACTGTGTCATTAATAAACTTGATCCATTTCGCTCTATGCTTGGTGTGACTGTTGTGCTCCCTTGAACCCCTCTCCTTGGAAACTGAATTCAGTGAAGGTGCTGAACAGACGTACCCACATCCAAACATCTGGAGTCATCCAGGGAATTTAATCTTTCTGCCTTAGGGCTACTACCCATCAAACAAACCTGGAGTGGAACCCAAAAGGCCCTGTCGACCCATCAACCTCACCCACCTCATGTACTTGTCTGCAGCAACCAACCGCATCACTGTCACCTGGGGGAACTACGGGAAGGTACCTGCCTGGGGGATCACACAGCACTGCCTGCCAGCAGCCTTCCTCACCCCTTCCCTGCTTCCTCTCACCCTTTCTGTTCTCCTTCCTTGCCTCCTCTCGCCCTTTCCCTTCCCGTGCCTCCTCTCACCCTTCCCTTTCACTTCCCTTTCCCTTCCCGTTCTGCCTCCTCCCGCCCTTCCCTTTCCCTTCCCGTTCTGCCTCCTCCCGCCCTTCCCTTCCCCTTCCCGTTCTGCCTCCTCTCAACCCTTTCCTGTCTTTCTCTCTCCAGAGCTACTCTGTGGGGCTGTACTTGGTGCGGCAGATGACCTCAGCAGAGCTGCTGCAGAGATTGAAAACCATTGGGATCAAACATCCAGAGCTCTGCAAAGCACTTGGTGAGTGTTGCTGCAGCGGGCAGTGGGTCTGGGCCCTGTGCCTCACAGACTGCAGCATCCCTCCCAACTGGGCTGCCATCCATGGGCTGGGGAGCAGCTGCCAAGCTTTGTGCCATCCCTTCCGTCCAGTTGTACAAAAGCACTGTTTATCTGAGCAGCCTGTGTCAGTCGTGTGACAGTGCCCCAGATCCGTGGCTGTCTGGGCTCTGCAGCAGCTCTGAGTCACCTCAGCTGGACTGAGAACTTGTCCCCAGGTGGTACTGTGGTGAGTGCGACTGAGGGCTGCTGTCCTCCTGACTTCAGGGCTTCACGCCTTCATCTCAGTCCCATGAGCTGCCCAACATTACCAGAGCACCTCAGCCTTCACCTGCACTATTGTCAAAGGATATTTCTGGAGCAAGAGATCCTAGTGGAAATGTTCTGCTGCCCCAAGCCCCTGTGAGTCCCAGGGGCCAGCAGTTTGGGTTCTGCCACCAGTGCTTTGATACCAGAGCTTCACTGAAGAGATGACCCTAAGAGATACTTGTCCTAGAGTGCTCAGGTAAATCATGGTGTGAGGCAAATACGCAGAGCTACTGCAGATGAGGGACATCACCTTTCCATGGTGGAGTCTGACCTGCAGCTCATGAGAGTCTGGAGGATTTCCAATTATTTAATGTCAACTGGAGAGAGCTTTCTTACCTCCTTGGGTAGCCTATTCCAGAGCCTCACCACCCTCATACTGAAAAACTTCTTGGATCATCTTTGTGGTCCACTCTGGACTCTCTCTAACAGCTCTGTGTCCCTCTTCTGCCGGGCACAGCATCCTTTCAGGCTGCACCAGCAGGGACAGGATTCTCTTACCACCTCTCATGTCTGACTTTCCACATACGTGCTGGATTGCTGCCTTTGCAAGGGTGATTCCTCTATAAGCTGCCTGCCGTGCCACCCATGCCACCTGGGTCTGGTGGTGGTTCCTATGGAGGTCTGCTGGAATCAGTGAGCTGGTCAGCATGTAACAGGAAAGTTACACCCCAATAAGACTGAGAGGAGGCTTGTTTGTTTGACAGGGAGATGATATGTGGTTTCATGTCAATTTGGCTGTACCCTGCGTTTGCTCACTGCCTGGGGGGACTATCTCAGAATGCCATGGGGCAGGGGGTGACATTTAACCCTGTCCTATTGCTGCTGAGCTCAGCAGGGAATAAACCCATTGTGTTTATACAAAGGACCAGATAAGCCCAAAGTGACTTTGTTCCAGAAGTCTTGCCATGTGCTAGAGCTCTGTCTGGCCACTCCCTGTTGAAAGTCTAGGTATGGAGATGTCTCTACAGCCTTCAAAGGGAGACCAAAGTGAACTCCCAGTTGGGAGGAAGCTGTGATTCCCTCCCTGTCCCCCCAGCCTGTAGTTTGTAAATAAGAGGTGGGAGGGTGACTGAGAGAGCACCACCACTGCAGTAGCTAATGGACAGTGTGCAGCTGGCTGCCCTCATCCTAACACCTAAGTCCATCCCAGCTCCTTCATTTGCTCTGCCTGGGTGAGAGCAGCATGTTCTGGGAGACTTGGATTGTTGAGAAGGGGAATCTGTAGGGAATTGCGAGCTTCCTTGGACAGTAAACACTCCATCTGGCCTGCAGACCATAACCTGCCTCGCCACACACAAGGGTTCTGGTGGCCAAGTAGCATCTCTGCTAAGCTCTGCAGGTTGCAACAAGCCTGGTCCAATGCAGCAGCTTTCTGTCTCCCGTCTCCTCTGTCCCTGGCTGGCAAAGGTGGTCATCTGTGGGCACAATGACTGGTAGGCAACCAGAGCTTGGCCTGTGCGCACTTTGTTGCCAAGGCTGAGGTTTGCAGCTGTTCAGTGTTGTGGTCTCTGCTCTTCCTGCAGTAAAAGAGAAGCTGCGCTTGGATCCCGACAGTGAAATTGCCACCACAGGGGTTCGTGTCTCTCTCATCTGCCCAGTAAGTCCTTGCACTGCATTTGAGCCTGGTTTAGTCAAGAACCTCTCTTCTGCTGCCAGAGGAGCTTGGCAAGGTTCTCCGTTTGAGCTGGGGCTAGCTCAGCAGGGGTTGGTGGCTGATCCTCTGCTCTTTGGTCCCACAGCTAGTGAAGATGCGGCTGTCGGTGCCGTGCCGGGCAGAGACCTGTGCACATCTGCAGTGCTTCGATGCTGTCTTCTACCTGCAGATGAATGAGAAGAAGCCCACATGGATGTGTCCTGTCTGTGACAAACCTGCACCCTACGACCAGCTCATCATTGATGGGTCAGTACCTTCCCTGCTCTACCCTCAACCCCTTTCTTTTCCATGCTGTCCATTGGTTCTTGGTTTGTGCAGTTGATTGAAATTCACCTCAAAACAAAGTTGGAAGCTGCTTCTGCTGACACAGCAGAAGTCTTGGTGTGTTAGAGCAACCCTTAACTTGTCTGCTGCCCCTTCACTTTGGCACCAAAGCCCTTTGAGAATCAAGCATTTACTGCTTCACTCTTTTCATCAGGCTGATGAAAAGCCACCTTGGTTGACCCAACATGATGCTGGAGGGAATGAACCACTTGATAGGCACTCAGTAAGGTGATTTTTGCTGTTTTCTTGTTTATGTGAGGTGCTCCTCAGTAAACAGGCAGTTCTTGGCAGGCTCCAAGTCTTCTCTGCCAACATCTGATGTGGCACTTCAGGACGTGGTCTAGTGGCTATGGTGGTGTTGGGTAGAAGGTTGGACTTGATGACCTTGGAGGTCTTTTCCAGCTTTAATGGTTCTATGATCTACCCACCCCAGGACAGAGGTACCCATGCAGAGGTAAAAATCTTGACTTCTCTACCCTCTGGTGACTGTTGGAGTGCAATTTCTATGGGCATTGTGAGTATCTTGGTGTTGGGATGGGATAGATGCTTCAGTGAGGACTGCTTCTGTTTCACATGCCTAGAGGGGAGAAGAGCAGCAGGTCCAGATTCATCAGAGAGGCAGAATTGTAGAGTGATAGGGCTTGGAAGGGACCTCAGAAGATCATAGAGTCCAACCCCACTGCCAGAGCAGCATCAGCTAGGGCAGGCCACACAGGAACAGATCCAGATGGGTTTTGAAAGTCTGTAGAAGAGGAGACTTCACAACCTCTGCCTCGGATATGTTGTCCAGGCTGGAGGTTTTGTGGATCTACCCCAGGCTGGAGGTTTTGTAGATCCGCCCAGGCTCCCTAGGCCTCCTCTTGTGGTTCCTCTGGCAACATCCAGGGGTGGCTGATCTCTGCTGGCAAGCTGAGCTGGTGCAGCAGGGCTTTGGGGTGGTCAGGGGGCCCTAGGGGCACCCTGCTGGGGGTCTCCAGCACCCTTGGCATGGGAGGGGACAGGAGTGCCCTTATCAGGCAAATTGGGTGTACTGGGAGGGAACCAGCTTTGGGTACAGCAGTTCTAGAGTGGAGGATTCCAGAGGCCATCTCCAGAGAAAAGCACAACAAATTGCCTATTTTTTGTCTAAGAGGAAAGGGAGGACCTGTGAGCAGGGAGTTGCTGTGATCACTCAACCCCTTGGAGCAGCTTTGTTGCCTCCAAACACAGGGAGCCTGTTCTATGGGCTGGGACCACTGACACTGGTGCCAACCAAGCTGAGAAGCAACTCTTGAGGACTGGTGGAACAAGCTGCATGGTTCCTGGCTTCTGGAAAACAGTCTCCACCCTCATGGCCTGTATAATTGGCCTTTGATGGAGCTTTCCTCAAAAGCAGGATAAGTTTAGGAGAATTGTTCAGGTGCATCCAGCTGCCTTGTCACATGAGGCAGTGAAGGGAGCAGAGGAGTCTCCACCTGGGTGGTGGATTCCCAGGACCAGGCTGATGCTATGCTGAGTGTGTGTAGCTCCTGGTTTGGGGCTGGGCTTGTGGCTTTCTAGGCAGTCTCCACCAGCCTCAGCCTAGGTAACTGTTTGCTGTTTGCTTTGTCCTCTGGCCAACACCAACAGGAAAATCCAGTCCCTTGAAAGTCCCAACAGGGCTGAAGGGGAAAGTGTGAAGGGACCTCTGCAGGTCAACAGTGCATATGTCCTCGAGGAGGAGGAGAACATCACTGGTGAAGGCTCAGGTTTCTTTAGGCACTACAGTGCTTAAGGGAGGGTTTCTGTGCCAGTTTTGTTGGATGAAGATCTTCAGACCTCCCCAAGAGTGAGCTGGAGGGAACCTGTCAGTCACCACTGGATGTTGTTAGTCAAAAGCAGGGCGTAGGCTCCTGAGGAGAGGCTTGGTTGGTGAAGTCAAAGGAATCCTCTGGGCCTCATCAGCTTCTTTGAAGTTGCAACCTTGGTGGTTGCTCCAAGGCCTGGATGAGAGGATCTCCTCCTGCAGCTGGGAGAGAGCAGGGGCCTGCTCCCACTGCTCTGCCACAAAGCTCTTTTGCTGTTACGTTTGAAGGCAAATGCTCCAAGTCAACAAGGCCCTGCAGAATAGCAGTTCCAGGGACACCTCCACTAGCCCAGGTTGCTCAGGTTCCCCATCCAACCTGGCTTTGAACACTTCCAGGCTTGGAACCTCCACAGCTTCTCTGGGCAACCTATTCAGTGCCTCAGCACCCTCCTGGGGAAGAATTTCTTGCTAATGTCTCATCTAAGTCTCTCTCTAGAGAAGAAGACTCCACAACCTCTCTGGGCAGCTTCCCAGCACTGCTGTGGCCTCCTCTGGTCCTACTTCAACAGGTCACTGTGCTGTGCTGAGGACTCCAGGGGGGGATCTCATCAGAGCACAGCAGAGGGGGATCTCATCAGAGCACAGCAGAGGGGCAGAACCCACGCTGCTGGGGATCAGCTCAGGACATAGCTGGCAGTGCTGTGTCCTTTGCTTCTGGCTTGGTGCCAACGTACCTGTAGCAGTCCTGGCATAGATCTCAGGCAGATATCTGTCCAGAAGCAACAACACAGACCCGGGAAACTGGGTGAGGAGGCAGAAGTGCCTTCTAATTGCCTGTAATTAAAGTGTTAGGTCATGATTGGGGTTGTCAGAGAGGACAGGGATTGTTGGGACTGCCAGAGCCTGCCCTTGGCTACAAGGATTGGCTGTTGGTAGCCACCTAATGCCACGTTTCTTCTCCATTTAGGGCTGTTCAAGGTGAAGAGCCAGGCTGCTGCCCATCACTAAGCATTCTGCTGAGTGCCTTAAGCTTAACTAGGTGCCGTCTTTTGTGCCATCTTTTCTGCCATCCAGGCTCCTGTCAAAGATCCTGACTGAATGTGAAGATGCAGATGAAATCGAGTACCTGGTGGATGGCTCCTGGTGTCCCATCAGAGCTGAGAAGGAGCGAAGCTGCAGCCCTCAGTGCCCCATTTTAGTTCTAGGTGAGCATCTCTGAGGTGCCAACATCTCAGGGCACACAGCTGGCCCCGGCATGGAGAGTACAGTGCTGCCTCATGTCCAGCTGCTCACCACTATCTGCCCTAAGCTTCAATCCATTCCTTCCCTTTCCGTGGAGCAGCTTAGGTCCCACAGAGCCTGGAGAGCCCAGGAGTCCATCCCCTCGATGGACATCCAAGGTCTTAATCCATCCTCTCCTGCCCCACCTCTTGCAGGTTCTTCAGATGTGAACGGGCTGCTGCCCACTCCCAACGGCAATGGCGAGAATGGCAAGGCCAGCGCCGATGTCGTGGATTTAACACTGGACAGCTCCTCATCAGAGGAGGAGGAGGAGGAAGATGAGGAGGAAGATGATGATGATGAGGGACCCCAACCAAAACGACGCTGCTCTTATGAGAAGGGTTTAGTTTCTGCCTGCTGACTGCGGAAGCAGCTCTGGATCTCAGAAGGGATAGACTTGAATACTCTGGTGCTTATCAAACTGGAGGAGGGGAGAATAAAGTCCTCTCCCACCTCATCTCCCTGCCTCCGGCTCATCTCCTTTGACTTTCCTATTCCAAACTAATCGTTAAAATGAGAGAAAAAAAAAGAAAAAGAAAAAACAAAACAAACACAAAATAACAATAAACCAGAAACCGACCCCAACCACAAAGAAAGAAAGAAACCATTGAGCTGCTTCTTGGTTGGAAATTGACCCCAGCTCAGAGCCTGAGCCTGAAGGAAGGAAGGAAAAGACAAGCGTCTGGAAGCAGGCAGTCAGAATCCACACCTGTGCCCCACAGCCAGGCCGCTCGGGATTGGCAGAGCTGATCCACAGGGACATCCTTACCCATCCAGCCACCCATCCTTCCATCCACCTCCCGGCGTCCCCAAAGCTGTGTTGCATTTTTAATTGTCTTGTTAAATAACCATTCCTTAATTAAGAGCAAGTTTGTTGCTGGACATGTGAGTCCGGGCTAGGGAAAAGGGGGCTGGGGGTGGGAAAGCAGGGCAGGAGATGGAGTTGTGGGGTGGGAGAGGGAGGGGAGGGAGGTTTGTATAACCCAGGGAGCATAGAGAGAGAGATGGGGAGCACTTGGGGGTGGGGGGAGCTGTACGATTTGCATCGCACTGGTCTAGATAGGAGCTCCTGCAGCTCTGCACCTCATGTAAAGAGCCACGTCCTGAAGCTTTGAAGCTACCCTGAAGGTATCGTAGGAGTCGTGCATAGTGCA
>WBNM01030197.1:0-135896 GCA_013399055.1 Ramphastos sulfuratus
GAACTTACTGATGACACACTCTACTGACAACCTTGGTGAAGACAAAGATGTTAAACAGAAGTGGTCCTAACACTGAGACCTGATGGACGCTACTTGTGACTGGCCACCAGCTGGATTTAATGTCATTCGCCACCACTCTTTGGACCGTTTTGTCCAGTAAGTGCTTCACCCAGCACTTATTCTAAGATATTCATATAAAAAAAAAAAAAAAAGAAAAAAGAAAAAGAGAAAAAAGGGCAGCATTTCACTTACATGACCTCTATGATGCATGGTTCACTGTTCCCTTTGGCACACCAAATCTCCACCCCCCAGGTAAACAGAATGCCTAAGACAGCATGAGGTCAGGAATACAGATACTCTACTGGTCAACAAAATACTAGTGGGTATGAGCCGAAAGCATCAAAAGATCAGGTAAAGAATAATTAGAAACACATTCACATCCTTCGAGCAGCAATTTCTGTACCACCTCTTAATGAATATCGAAGTGGGTAGCACTTCTAAAAACAAAGGTATCTGCCTGTCTTCAACAACCTGTGGTGGTAAGCCATAACAGAGAGCTACCAGAGGGCTTCCTTGGTCTTACAGTACTGCTTCTGATATTATTACAGGAAAAATATTACTTGTGTGTCTGAAACAGTTCCCCCCAAACTGTCAAGGACCTTATTCCCAAAATTCCAGATGTGGTACTATTGAAAAACTTCTATTAAGGACTACTGAGATCTTTATCACAGCTTCATCTTATTATGTTACATGTATTCTATAACGAATGCTGTAATGGAAATACAAGAAATACATTGACTCTTTGACAGCAGAGAATAGCCAGGTTGCTTCCCTTTGCACTCAAGGAGGGGAAAAAAGGTAACTCTTTTTCCTGTGACAATGCTCAAGATACAAAAGGCAAGAGAACGAAGTATTTAGTGAAAATGGTTAAATAAATCACAGCGGAAACAAAGCATCTTTTCATATACTTAAAAGTTTGCAAGGCTTCATGTTGACATCTGATAGATGGATAGAATAAAACATCTTGCACTTCCTATGCTCTCTACTGATACCGCAAAGTGCTGGCTGGCACAGATGCTAGATGAGTTTAAAAACAGCTCCCTTCAATTGCTGTTGGTATTCCACAGTATATTCATCTGAAATAATCTGGACAATACACTAGCAAGATTTAAAACCAAAACAAAACCTTTAAGATACCTTGATCACTTGTAAACGTAGAAAATAACATAGGAGGAGTAAAGGAATAGCTCAAGTTTGGGAAGCAGCAAGACAATTCATTTTACTGACTAGAGACCAGCATGATCCTAGCCCATTTCACCATGAGCTGACAGCACCTGATGACTCAAGAGACTTTGTGTAAGTTAACATGAGTGCTAAGCAAGTTCCTCTTTACCTCAGGAGCTTTACCTGATTTTGTGAAAAGATAAAGAAAATAAAATATCTACTGTCTTCCACTGCCTCTCTCTCAGAACTACAAGAAAGCTGTGATAGAACAGTATTGACACACATACACACTGAAAGTCACATGACAGATGATTTCTGACTGCTTGCATTCAAGAAGCATCTTTATACAATTCCCAAGAGTGACTGATGATTACCAACCCATGGATACAGCTCCACAAGTACAGGACTAGACAAAGTATATGTGTTCTCCATTAAAAATACTGCGACTTCTCAAATCATAATGTCAGAAAGCAAAACCCCAAAGTTTAAGTAGAAACACTTTCTAAAAACAGAGTCAAGAAAAAACATACTCTTATACCATGAAGTTTTTGTTCTTAGAACTGTGGTTTATGGTGGAGCAAGTGTCAATGTCCAACACAACATGAATTCAGCTGACATTGTAAAAACAGGAGTGAGCTATTTTTGGAAGGAAGGAAAAAAAGAAGAAATAAAACCAAAAAAAGAGCCAAGCAGGAACAACACCAAGCTAAAGCAGATAGTCTGACCCTACTTGTATGAAGGAACAGCTCACCTAATTGTTTGTTTTAGAAGGCTGATGTGCTAGTTGCAGCACTCCAAGTCTGCTGTAGATAATAGTTTCACACAATACTCAAGTCAAATTTCTGCTTGATATATGAAACTGTGAATTAGAGGTACTAATGCTCTATATACTGTGAAACACACTATGAAATACTATCAGAGGACTGAATCTCTGTCTCTCAGTTGCTTAGTTGCTGATCCAAGCCTGTAAGCTGTCTCTCTCTGCTGTAAAGAGCCCTTCACGAAAATCTGCCATAGCCTCTATTGTCCTCAGTGTTTTAGCACACAATAATAAAATATGTATTAGGTCAGAACAGCAACAAAATCACATTCAACTGCTCTTCTTGAGTACAGACATAAGAGTAATCTCAAAAATTTCTAATTGGCTTGCCACTACTTTTTTTCCTAGTGCACAAGGATGATACAGTATCTTTAGATTCTTCATTAAAATTACTGCTTTTCCTTCTTTCTGTATTATAAACTCCATCTTTTCATTAAAGAAAATTTTAAACTTACTCTAAAATACCTTTTTCTGGTATTCTTGTCAGCAGCTCTACTTCTATGGAATAAAATTTTTACTATACATTTATTAAGTCCTTCATTGTTCATGGTAAACCTCTATTTTAAATATGCACAATGTTCTTGAGAGTTTCTGACAGGCTCATGACTCAATTTTCCCAACACAAGTTGAAATAATGACATTGAAAGGAAAAACTTGCCACCTGGAACTCAGCTGACACTGAAGGAAGAAATCAAAGATTACCTTAGCATTATAAATGGATCAGTAACATCAGCTTCCCTTCTGTGTCTGACTATCTTCTCCTAGTCACAAGTAAACCCTGGCTTATTTAAAATGAATGCAGGAAAAAGGGAATATGAAGAGTATAGAAAAGAAAGAATAAAAATAAATAAAAAACATAACCCCAAGACAAACTAAATGTCTACCTTGCATTTTATAAAACACACAAAGTCTTAGTAGGAAAGCAGTCTCATTACTCTCCAAGTGAACCAAGAACTGTCATACAATATCCACAGTGCATATAATCAGATATGATGTCACTTCTGGGGAGAAAAAGAGCTCTTCTAATGAGGAGATTAAGCTAAATGAATGCAAGGATTTTAGAAAAAAGAAAAGTTAAAATGAAGTAGAAGCACTCTTTGTAGTGCACAATTCCTTTCCAAGCACAGTGTGAGCATTCAGGAAGCAGCATCACTGGCAACAGCAGGGGGCTATGTGAGCAGCTTACCATGCAGCCGAGTGTTGGTACTGACCTGTCCCAACATGTCTGGTGCAATAGGAAAGGTGGGCCAGATGGCTGAGTAGACACCGAAGAACACCAGCCAGAGCAGCATGCTTCCCCAGACCGCCAGGTGACTGAACTGTTAAGCAATAAGAAAAGAGAGAGTCAACACAGGGCACTTCTGTCCACCTAGCCTGTCAGCATGTCAGGCTTCTGTCTCACTCAGGACTGCCTCCCACACTTGGTTTCAGGTCAGTAAAACAGGTTATTATCAATCCTCATCTTTAATCTTTGCCTCACAACAGGGCAAACAGACAGTCTTTCAGACAGATTGCTTTACTTGGAGGTCCAAAAACTCATCTGATTTTCCTTGAAACTCTGATTTCTTTCATCTAGTTCCTGCTTCCTGTCACGCACATGCCAGGTTCAACACATACATCAAGGTAGAAATTTTCAAAGGCTCAGGTTAAGGTTCACATGGACAAATCCCTTATGGCAGAGTGGATCGCATACAAGTCATGTGCACCACTCAAATACCTTTCGTGGAGGAAGATTCAGTATGCAATACTCTACCAGAATCAACTTTTTTCAGAATCAAATTTGGAGTGGTTTTTGTTTGTTTTAAAGGTGCCCTAAGTGATTTACAGATACAAAATGCACTGTAGTCTGTAGACTCGCTAGGAGTAAATAAAAATATTATTCAAGGACCAACCCATGTCCAGCACAACCTCGTTTCAGTTACATTAAAGAAAAAAAAAATTCCTACACACCCTATTTTGCTGTTCAGATGATTTAAGCTGTTTCACTCTTACACTGCTGTGGACTGAATCAGTAATTTCAGTTGTAACAAGCAACTGAGCTCATTATTGGCTCCAGCTCTTCTGGATGCCAACAACTTCTGAGGCTGATGACTTTGGCTCCATTTCAGACAAGTACCTGCATAAATCTTTATTACTAATTACATATAGGTTTAGAAACATGAGAATGAATTCACACACTGATTGCTGTGCTGGACACAGTGTGTCTGTTTAGTTCTCGGCTTCATACTTTCTATGTGATGATAGCCTTTATTGACTTTCTGAACGTTATGACTGAGAAGCAAACAAGTGTCTGAGCATTTTGCTCTGCCCACTGTGAGACAAACTTCTGGAAGAAGATTGCTCCTGTGGAAGAAGTGAGCATCCTCAGAAAGGAGAACTTTCTCCAGTACAGGCAGTGAAAACAGACAAGCAAGAAGTCTGCAGCACCAGTCCTGACTGGCAGATAGCTGGGACCAACTGGAGACTGCCTTACAGTAGCTGCATTCATACAGCAAAACACTAGAGGCAATGGAAAGAATACTCTTCTAGGCACTCTTGGAGAGGTGCAATTTTGGTCAACCCTCAAAGTTGCTAGACTGATGAGCAGGACATAGAATAGGCCCCTTACTGAGACACAACGGGAAGGAAAACTTCTTTTCAAATTTTGGTGTGTAATCTGTTGTACCCAGCAACAGTTCTATTTAAAAAAAATAACTGGACAACTCACTCAACAACAACAACAACAACACTACAACAGCAGCAACAAGAAAACCTAAACAAATCCCGCCCCCAAAAAGACTGGGGTTTTTTTGGTGGTTTTTTTTTTGGGTGGTTTTTTTTTTTGTTTGTTTGGTTTTGTTTGTTTGTTTTAAAGTTTTATTCACCTTAAAATCAAATAAGCCACTGAAAGGATTCATTGTATTTCTTTTTAAAAACTGACATCTGGAGGAATAGGAGGTTTTTATTCTTTCAGTGTATTGGTTTTTCTGAAAATTTTTGAAAATTAATTTCTAGATTGACTGAAGCAAAGCCCTGCCACAGCAAACAACTGTAGTGCTCAGTTCCCCAAAGAACAAGTACTACAAAGCTGCTGCAAGAAAAGCAAGTCTCATAAAAAGGCAGAATAGCACCAGCACTGCTTTCCCCAAAGGACATGACTCCTCCTCTTGAGCCACAGTCTTCCTTCCAAACAAGAGGGCAGAAGACTCAGAATGGCTTGGACTGACTCTTACAAGCTGTAAACTCAGACTTCGCAATTAAAGCCAGTAAAGATAAACGCAAGGAGGAAAACCACTCTAAGACATCATCATATTTTGTAAGACATGTATTTATATTAGTGAAAGGATGTCTTAATTTTTGCTGTCTCCCTCTTTTTCTTTGCAGTCTGCTGGTAGGATAGTTTTTGCGATGTGCAGTTCTTCATCTTGGCCTTCCTGCTGTGCAAAGACTCTGCTCATTTTACATTGTCTTTTACTGTCTTCTCATGATTGTCCATGTCACCTCTGTCTCAGGCTTGTAACTACCTGAATTGCATCTCTACTTTTAGAAGAGCTTGTTTTCAGGAAAAGCCCTCCTTGCCCTGCCTGAAAATGTTCTTTATACACTTGCCTTACCAGCCTCTGCACTGCTAACTCTCCACTGACCTCCCTAACTTACATCTATAAATTTCATGTGCAAAACCAGAGTCCCTCAGGTGTGTTAAACGAATGCCAGAAGAAAGAAATCAAGGCTCTGACATAAAAACCAGACACATTGTATGCTGTCCTGTGCATCCTGTCAGGACATCCTGTTTATCTGAAATAGTTTATATAATGTGGTAAAGCAATGAAGAAAGTTGTGCTTGGGGAAAAGCCTACTGCAGTGCTCAGATAGCTAACGTTAACATGAAGCTGCTCCACACAGCTCCAATGTGCAAGTTTTGTTCTGCACCACGTTACCACTGTTAACAAATCCTTTCTTTCCACTCTATCTACTGAATATACCAGGCTCCCAACCACTTTAAACCTGTGCTTTTTCTTTAAAGTTTTTAGCTGAACCCATCATGTTCTCCCAAGTGGCAGTGTCCCTCTTGCTCTCAAAGATGTAACCAATCCACTTGATGATGGAGAAAAGGCTTAACTCAACTTTGTACATTTAATACTCTTCAAGTAACCTAAAGATTCTCTGCATGTTGACATACTATTATTGTTTCAGCTGTAAGTAACTAACATCAGACCCTACACTAGTGAGAGTCACTAGACGAAGCAATGGGTCAGGAATCAGAAGTTTATGTGCAAGAGAGATGAGTCTAAACACAATGACTTTTCTGCGCATAATAATAATTCCTCTATAAACTGTCAGTGTTTAAAAAACACTGAGATCTATAAACATCATGGCACCTTATAAAAAAGGGTATCATGGTAATCCCCAAGTGACTGAAAAAACACCAATTACCCAGGGAAAGAGAGAAAGGAAGAACCATTAATTAGTTCACAATATAACAAGATCTAAGCAGGCTCACATGCCTCCAATGCAGAGTTGGGGATATCCTCTTCTCATGCATGAGGGAGTAATTTAATTATTTCATTTTGAAGTGTTGATGCACAACATAGAACTTATTCATAAGCAATAGTAAGAGAAGAACAGATTTTATTTTCAGATGAGAGAATGAGGCAGAGAATATTAGCATCTCTCTAATAACAGAAGAACCCACACAGATAACATCTCATCTTCAAAATTCAGAACAGACATCAGTTCATTAATCCTAGCAATTCCTCTGTGAGGAATAAAAACCCCTAACATTTTACAATTAACTAACTTACTGACTTACATTGGTTACAATTAACAGAACCAATGAGTTTACAAGACTTAAGCAACTCGTAAAATAAGAATATGTGAGTCCTAAAAACAAGGGTTTCACGTCTGAGTGTCTTAGTATGTTGTGAAATGCAGGTTCCTTTAAGTTATTTTGTAGGTGTGGAGAAACAGGAAATCCATCAAAATTATAAATAAATAAATAAAGCAGCTTTTCAGAGTAGCTGAAGGAAGGATGGGGGAAAAAAAGTGTTGATGTTCCATTAACACAGGGACCCCCTTCCCACACTGGAGGTCACTGCCCTGCTGGATTCTGACACATACCATTGATGGAACACTGATTCACTGGAGGTAAATGACTCAAGTCTAGGAATCTACATAATAGTTTAACAAACATCATAGCTACGTTAATTTCCAAACAAAAAATTCTCACCCAATGTGAAGTCACTAGTATTTTTTACCAGCTTCAGGTGTGTTTTCAAAGTCTGGTTGTTCATCTGTGGGAAGATGCTTTTCATTCCCTTTTGTGGTAATTTTTTAAGAAGCTACAAAGAATGTTCTTGATCTATTTCCTTAAACAATTACAGCAGTATGTTCATTTAATGCAAAATGTTGCCAATTTAAAATATTTAGAGATAGAATCATAGAATAGTAAGGTTGGAAGGGACCTCAAGGATCATCTAGTTCCAACCCTCTTTGCAGCATTCTCTTCCTAATTCTGACAGGCTGCCCTTTTTCATCACATGTTGTGTGATCTATGAGCTCATTCTCCATTCACATCCTATACTTACGCAGCTTAGCAGTTCGTCCTTATATGAAGGGTGTAATTAAAAATTGAAGTCTCAAATGATCACAGTATCACCAAGGTTGGAAGAGACCTCAAAGACCATCAAGTTCAACCCATTACCACAGACCTCAAGACTAGACCATGGCACCAAGTGCCACGTCCAAACGTGCCTTGAACACCTCCAGGGACGGTGACTCCACCACCTCCCTGGGCAGCCCATTCCAGTAGTGAATGATTCTCTCCGTGAAGAACTTTCTCCTCACCTCGAGCCTAAACTTCCCCTGGCGCAGCTTGAGATACTTAGTACTTCAATGGGTATTGATATACGAGAGAAGAGGAAAGTATGCTAATAAAATAAGATCTGGAAATGTACTTACTCTGGTCCATGCAGTTGTTTCCAAGCCAGCTTTCAGACAAACAGTGACTACAACATACTGCAAGGTAAAAAGGCCAACATCAGTACTAAGCCTCCCAAATTCAAAGACATCCTCATCCCAATCTCCCCTTTAAGCCTAAAAGTTACTAGCATCTGGGTAACTACCCAAGACCCTGGCAGAAGGACAGTGCAGAAGATTTGTGGGTGGATGTCTGGACCCATCCAGGCAGGGAAGAAAGTGACGTGTATATTATAAGTTTGATTTTATTTTACTTTCTCAGTTCTTGTTTATACTCTTTTCTGATGGTACAAAAAAAGATATAATAAAAAAGAATATATAATATATAATAATAAAAAAAGAAATTCCATTGTTCTATTGTTGAAAAACTGGTAAGGCACACAAACTTACAGTGTAAACTATGTTTCCAACAAATAAATAGTCTATTCCTTGACCATTTGTGAATACTGCATCTGAAAGAAAAAATGAAAAATTATCATTCAGGATCAGCTAATATCAATGGAAAGGATCAAATAACATGGAGATTTTTGTTAAGAAACTAACTGTCCTCATCCTGGCCTTTTGGAACAGCTAAAAGTACTTTTAGAAACTGTGAGGTAACAGTAACATATAAGTTTTGCTAAGCCAAGCCTCAGATACAATGCTTGGGTAGTCCTCACTGTTAGAAGCTATTCTAGAAGCGTTTGCCAGACTAAGAGCTGAGGTATGTCAGTGTCACTTTTTTGGTTGCTGTCTGTTCTGTATTACTTACTGAGACTTAATGAATCCCATTATTTGCTACGTCTGTGAAGAAAAAGCTTGTAAAGCAACAGCTGATTTGTGGCAAAATACATCTGAATTAATAAAAACTGCTAAAGTTTCATCTCTAGAAGACGTAACATCTAAAATATTTTACTGGAGGTTAATTCATTAACTGAGCAGCATTCACTCTCCATGTATCCTTTCTCTAGTCAAGTGTGAGCAGGGGTAAGTACATGTTAATCTATCATTTGGAAGTGCCAACTCTGGCAATACTTCAAATGTCTGTTTAGTCTTTCTTAGACTTTGCTGAATAAAACCGGAACACCATGAAAGCACATTCAACAGCCACACTAATGCCACATGAATTTGTACTCACAGGAGCTTTCAAACATTACTCAAGCATGTAAGTATTGCTGTTTTCACAGGTTTTAAGACAACTGCTAGAGAAATACACAAACAGCAGGGATGAAAAAGGCTTTAGATAAAACCTTGGACCCGTTCCTAAATTCACACTGCCTAGCACAATGCTTCTACTACAAGAGTACTATTTTACTGCATTTATAACTGAATTTGACATTCTTAAACTACGGTCACCTGCTTAGCTAACTGTGTTCCTATAATGAATGTTTCCAGGATCAGTAAATTTGTAAGTCTAAACATAGTGAAGACTCCCTAACACCCTGACCTCTGTGGTAAAGACTGCCCAACTTATGTGTAAAAAAGACTGCACTAAATAAGTAGTTACCCCAAACTACCTGTGATTTCCTTCTACAGTGGCTTTGCATGGTGGTCTCAAAACAACTGACAGGTTGGGAATATGTTCTGGAAGTTGCTGGTTCTATATCTCTGGCTCCCTTTTCTCTCTTGGAGCATCAACCGCTAAGTAACAGCAGCAGACAGGCAACTCGCTAACACTGCAAGAGTGAGACAACTGTGTTTAGGAATTGGTTTGGTTTCTAGCCACTGACATCTCTATTAGCCCCACTCCTCCCTTGGTACTGTGTAGCTACAAGTACTTAACATATCATTCACAAGTACATACGAAGTTTTAATGGTCACTTTGCTCCTTCCTCTAGCATCAGTGAAAAAAAGGTGAAGAGCACTAGAGAACTGAGCTTTCCAAGTTCAATGAACCCTGCTGATGTCAGAGGTCTCTGCTTAAGACAAAGGCATGCTTAAATACATACAGGTTTTGACAGATCTAGAATAAATTGATCTCATGAGTGCTACTATATTGGTCTAGTGCAACACCACAGTGCACATTTAAATAAATTTTGGTGTCTCCATTTTTTTCAAGTTACATTTTAACGCAAGGTTACTGTCCTTTTGTTTCATGACATTCTCTCTTGGGAAGCTAAGCTGTCCTGCAAGGAATGATATTTCTGTTAATGAGAATAGCAGGATGCTCAGTGACCGTTCATTCCTAAAGCTATACAAGTGCCCATTCACAGACCACACGTACTTCACATTCTAAGGAACTTGAGAGGTTAAAAACATCCCAATGTGAATGGCATATTTTTGTCTCTGACACTGAAATCCCTTTTTCACTAGGAAATACAAAGACACTTGACAATTCAATATTCATTCCTCTTTAGAAAGCAAACTAAGCAACCTACTTAAAGGAACTCAAAGTTACCATTTGAGCAGGTAAGTATTCCAGTCTCACTTGAATTGTTGCAATTGTAAGTAGATTATCTATTTAGGAATTAAGTTAGAGAAACATTTATGGAAGACTAAAGTGAAAACTGTGTGTTTTCTGTAGCCACTACAGACATCAGCCTAAAATTTCTGAAGTTAGATTTAAAGAATGTCTATTTGAAATTAACATTTCTCATAAAACCAGTGAAACAGAACAACAAACCCCCTGAAATAAAAACAAATCCAATCAACCACAGAAACTCCTCTCCCCCAAAAATGAACTGAGCTCCCTGCCCACGTGGAGGAAAGGGAAATCGTCTTTTTTTATGGTTCATCAGACAGCGTGTGAAGCTTCCACTGAGGACACGACACTGACATTTTACTCAGCCAGGTATAGAAACATAAACCTGCCTCCCACAAATTCTTCACCATCATGTCTCCAACGTGACCATTCATCTTCCCTTCCTTTCCATTTTCTTTTGCTGCCTCCTCAAATAATCCATCCTAGTGCTGAAAAGGTTTTCCTTAATTTTATGTTTTCCGAGAAAGAGTTCTAGTTTTGGAAAACTTGTGACTTTAGATAAGGACCATTCCCCTTCCTGCCACCCCAAAACTTCTTATCTGATATAGCCCTACTTCTTACAACAGCTCAAGAACAGATTTGCCATGTTTCTTCCTGCCCACACAACTACATTGTAAATCTAGGTGAAAACCATATGATATTTACTGTTCTCTGAAATGCTGTGTACTTGTGCTACTTCTCGTGGAAAGCAAGACATAATAAGCTTAATGTGCACAAGAAAAAGCCTCACCTCTCCAATATCTGACTCTTGATCTGGTTTACATCCTTTCTAGTCAACTCATATTTTTCAATGACCTCAATAACAGTAAAATGTATGTTATTCTACCTTTTACAGCACTGTGTTACAGAACAGGAAAAGTCCAACGAGATACAAAGTAAATGGTTGCAATGCAGCTGCTGTAAGAATGTTGCAGTAAAAAGTAGATATCTCAATCCATTATCAAAAAGAAAAAAAAAAGCATTTTATAGAATATTATTCGGGTAAAATTTTTTGACAAAGCAGAAGCATATTTTTTCCATGTACTGAAGTCACAATATGAACAGTAATTAAGTTAAATTAGAGTAAGTTCTGAAAACCACTAGACAACTAGCCAAGTTCAGCAGGTATAGCCTATTGAACTGTCAGCATTATTATTACTTGTCATGACCTCCCATTCCGCAAACGCATTGCCTCTGTAAGACTGAGCATCAGTTACTGATATAAGAAATACTGAAGCTCTTACCATGTTCCAGTACTTTCAGTGGAAACCAGAAGAGAATGATGGAATGGATCAGGGCATTGATGCAGTGACCCCAGAAAACCTGAGGGAAAACAAACCAAGCCATCAGGAAAGTCCAAAACTCTTGACCTCTCTCTACCTCCTAACAAACACTTCATTGTGTAGTTTAGAGGCAGACAATGTTTGTCCTGAAGTGAAATACCTAAACTTCTGCAGGATCTATTTCCTTCTACAATTTCTGGCCTTTCACAAGAAAACACTGGTCCAGTTGGATGGTTTTATTACAACAACTTAAAATATAATAGACAAGCATGACTGCATTTTAAGATCTTTATCAAAATACAGTGAACAGATGGACTCACCCTTCTTTAATTATCTCAAAGAATTATTTTAAAAGATCAATTCAGTACTAAGAAATACTCTGTCATCTTTTAGCAGGCAAATACTTTGCACTCCAAAATCTTTAACTTACAGCCAATGCCATTCTGCACAAACTAGAGCTTTACATACTCTCCAGGTTTCTCACTGAACAACTCAGCTGTAGAGTTTCCTTGATTCAGAAATACATTTAGATGTGCCTGTTATAAAGACAGACTTCCAAATGCCGGCATTTTCCAGCACTAAAATAGCAAAATGAGCTAAAAAATGTTCTTCAAAACTCCAAGTTCAAATGAACCAATTCAAATGTTATTTTCCAGAAGAACTATGAGAATGGAGCTATATTAATTGGGATAAAGTGCCTTAGCAGAAAGCATTATAACAACTTGTATATTAAATAAAATCTAGGCAATGTTATGTAGCTCCTAGGAAATCCAAGTTCATGGCTATTTCAGGACTGGTTTCAGCTGAAGCCATAGCAGGAAATATTTATTAAAAAATAAGGACTTAAAAAAACAAAACGAACCCAAAACATAATCCTTCGAAAACGCAGAACAATCTTAATTTCAGTGGCTAGCATAGAGCAGAAGTTAGAGTGGGAAATAAGTTTTTTAATGAGAAAGACTTGAAAAATACTCATGGTTGTTCTTTAAGAAGCAAGCTTGGCCTTACCCTTGTATTGAACCCATCTGCATTTTGAGTAATTTTATATAGCTGTGGAAATCTAAGCATGCTATCTTGAGTACATGATCGTTCAAAAATTCCCAAAGTAAAAGGTGGCAGCGCTGTGAAAATCTGCAAGGAAAGCAAATACTAATTAGTTTTAGGTGGGTCTCAGATAATACTTCAGGATCTAGACCACAGCAAAATTCCCACAGACTTCAGTGAGGACTTAATACTGACTAGAATGTCCTTGGACGTAATTTCCAAACGTCTAAACAAGTCCAAACGTGAATTTCAGCAATTCGTAACTCTCAAATATTGACCCACCAACAAAAGAAACATGGGAGAAAATATGTACTACTTGCTAATTAGCTTAAACCAAAGAAGGTAAGCACCATTAGTTTCTGGTGCACCAACTAATCTAGAGAGAGTAATACACATGAGACTGCAAAGGAAAGGCAACATACTTGTTCTAAAAAGCCTTCTAGGAATGGGCTCAAATAGTTGTAACCATAATTATATATATATAAAATATCCGTAACCAAAGGTAAGTTTACAGACAAAGCAAATGTGGAAATCCATTCTTAAAAAAATTACTGGAAAAGAAAGGCCAATCTGTATAAATGGTACTTGGGGGATTCTCCAGGCAGGCATGAACCGATAGGAACAAATTAGCTGCAGCATTAGGTGTCTGTGTTATGGGCAGATGCTTAGATGACCAAACCTCGGATGTTTTCCAGGAAAGGCAGCAGGATACTTTGCCAGAAGCAAAGTAAATTAGTCTCTGCTGAGTCCCACATCGCTGCTCTTTAAAGTGTTTCCAGGATCTGAGGCAGCTCATTTAAAGCAAGCTTGGGTATCCATGTTTCTTGAAGTCTTCAGAGCAGGCACAGAGTGGAAACAATACCAGTGTGCGTATCTAAACACTGAGAACTTAATTTGCTTCCTTTTACATTAGCAGTTTGTATCAGAAAAATAATTCCTAATCCTATACATGTATTTTTGTACACGTTTGAGAAGTTTTCTTAAAGCTAAGAAGCAGCTTCAGGTTCTGAGTTGCTCCTAATACGCATGCACCTTTGCAAAAATTGGGTTGTGGTTCCTACCAGCAGCAAGGTGGCACTCTGAGAGTAGACAACAAAATAGATAACTGGTAAGAACCAGCAATTACATCCCTAAATTACACTGGGAATGTGTTTTATTTGTTCATAAAGTGATAAACCAGATGGATAAAATGACAGGGTTGAAGGTAGGAGGAACTGGTCCAAAATATTCCAAAAAAGGGCACATTCTCACACCGCTTTAAGGTATTTCTCCAGTTGTCCCATGTTTATTGGAGCATTTACATTCTTCTAGTGTTTTTATTAAGGTAAGCCTCCAGTGTGAACTAGTGCAAAAGCAGGAATTACAACGCTTCTACAATTTCCTACACTTAATATTTTGATGAGACTACTAATGAAATAAGGACTTAATCTGCACAGAAGGGAATGACAGAGCTAAAGTCTAATCCCTTCAAAATGTGGAAGCCCCTAACATCCTACCAGCACTTGATTCTTCATGAGTCCAAGTGGCAAGTTCTAATTTTAGAAAATACCATCCTTACAAAACAAGAGTTAATTTCTGCTTCACTTATTCTAGAAGAGGAGTTTCATGCATGGGCTTTATGCAGGGTAGGTAGATCCATCGAATCAGGTTTAAAGATAATAGATGCAAATATCTAAACACGAATGACAGACTGAGTAACAGTCAGGAAACTAGGGTGAAGAGACTGAAGGGATGGAAAAATCCCTGAATAAGTATCTTTCACAAAAAAATAGGAAATCTTATGGAATATTAGGATTTGAACTATCATTTTTAAAGATTAATGTGACAGAAGTTAAGTGTTTCTATTAATGCTACTCCGTGATAATTTGCCTTTTCTGTACTACCATATATTTGGAATGAGTCTTCTTAAAAAAATTATTAGATTTTCTCCCTCCAAAGAGAAATTCAAAGGATTTTTCAACACTGATAAAGTATCCAAATGGGTTACAAATACAGATACCCAGCCACTCATCAGCATCATTAGAAATGTAACACTGTCAGAAACATCAGCATGGGTTTTGGGTTTATGTTATGCTATAGAACCTGAGGTCCCACAGATCCTCCAGACTTTAACAAATGTCACTGTTTAAAGTGATAAAGGCATGCAGCACAATGTGGCACTCTGCAGAGCACAGCAAAAATCAGAAATCACTCCTGTAATGACACATCTTCCTCCTGGTAAAAGTGAAAAATGTTGGTGACACAGTGATGCTGCTTCCTATTCTGTACCTAATGTAGCATGAGTCAATCCAAAGGACCTGTATGACACTGCTGAGCATCTGTTACAGGGTCTGACAAGGAAAAAAAATTAAATAAAACCTCAAAGACTAAAATGCTGTATCCACTTTGAACATGAACAATCAGCAAAATATTCAGTACAAAACACTGAAGATATTTTCAAAAGAGAATTGAATTCCATCTAAAAGCTGCAGTTCTATGGAACTTGTATTAGACCAAGCATATTTCCAAGACATTTTCTCAACTGTATTTTGTGCGATAAAAACACCAACCAAAATTACCTTTTTTTAAACCTACCTCTGAGTGGATTCGAAATTACTTTTACAAATGAACTCACCTTTCCTGAAACACATTCAAGAAGTGGTACACTACAAAATAAGTTGCAAGTCCCAAGCACTATCAAGTCAAAACATGCGCCACTTACCACATTATAGAGACCAATGCACCATCGCTCAAATAAGATCTGTCCAGAAAAGCCATTAACGAATGCAAACCAAAGCTGAAAGAGACACAAGTTAGAAGAATATTTAGATTACTATTGCAGTACATGTATCCCTTTACAACAGAGAAGGATGTGGAACACAGATCACCATCTGGAGACAGCTGCTTGTCAGGCTCTGGAAATAATCACCAGTAGCAGCAGATAGTTATTCTCTTCTAAAATCTTATTTTTTATATATTGCCAGAGTACTGCTTATTTAAAAAGAAACACTCCATTGATAAAGCACCACTAATCCAAAAGGAGAAAAAAAAATCTTCATGCTTAAAGCCAGAAACCAACCTCATGTCCACCACAGTCAGCAAAGACCAGAATTTTCAAAATAAGTGTGCTTTGATAAATGCTCTGACTTTCATGTCATATTTTCACAGTCCCAGAACTACACTGATACCAACTTATCAGTTACATAATCATAACTGTATTACAGTTTAATTGTCTATGTTATGGAAACATTACTATTTAATAAATGGCCAATTTATTAAACATTGGAAGAGGTTGCCCAAAGGGGTTGTTAAGTTTCCATCCATTTACAAGTTTACAAAACACAATTGGGCATGCCCTGAGCAACCTCATTTAAATTCACTCTTAACCCTCCTTTAAACAAGAAGTTGGACTTAATGGCCTCTTCAAGGTGCCTTCCAAGTAAGGGGGTTCTGTAATGCCTCAATCCCAGGAAACCGCTGTAAGCTGCAGTGCATATGGAAACTCTTTCCAGCATTTCCTTGGACCTAGCCTTCCTCAAGCCTACTTCTTATCTCATTTAAACAGAAATTTGAAGCAAGAACTGCTTTACTGGGTTGGAACAACATTTCTTCATCAGTGGGCACTGAATAAGACTTAGAAAATAATATAATTAAGAAGGGGAGGAATTATCCTTTCACAAGTACATTGGAAACTAGAAGAATAATCAGCAGTTACAAGGCATTCTGAAACAGTTCATGTGAATCACTGCACTTAACAGACAACAAAGGATTTCTCTGAACCTGTGGCTGTAGTCCCTTTTACAATTCACACTGCACTGCAGCACTTCGTTCAAAACTAATTCAAATGTTGTGTGGGAACACTCTCCATGTCCTCCCAGTATGTCTAGTCTGGCATTTACTTGACAAGTTCACACTGCACTGGCTGCAGTAGGTATTGCAGAGCAGCTAAACCATACCCACGCCTACTCTCCCTCACTCACTGCCTCAAAGCCCATGGCATTCATTGCCAGGCATCTTTTCTGACAGCATTTTATCACTCACAGATTACATCCCTCTCCTACTAGCATCATTTACCCTCTGTCTCACTTGTGCAGTTTCAGTATCCTAACAAAACACCCCAGATAACAATCACTTAACTGTAAGCCATCTGATCTCTTTTCTGCTTCTACTCAAAATGGATACAAAATCATTAGGAAAGATAACAAGAGAAGATGACAAGACTGCATCAAGGCCTACAACTGTTTTCATAGATGCAATATCTAAACAGACTAAAACTCTTGAGCATGGGGCAGAGGCAACTGAAGGGAAAATTAAAATGTTAATGAGATTGACAACAATAAGAAGTAGCTATTCAAACAGGCACTGGGTGCATGAGATGAGTGGGCTGCACAGAAAGCAAAGTGTTTTCACTTAAGATCTATGGAACTGCCTGTCAGACACCACTGTGGATGCAAAAAGCAACTAGGAAAAAAACCCCAAACGCCTGACAGAAAGAAAGGTGGAGACCAGATCAGTCTGCCAGAGAACCAGCACTGTTGGCAGATGAAAGACCAGGTTAGTTGAACTCTTATTTTGACTCCCTATAGCTGACCTTACATCTATAATACCAGCATTTTGTTTAAAATTTATCATCATTCTAAATACACTCTCATTGTTCAACTAAGAAGCAATGACGCTGATCTCAAGTCATTTATCTATAGATATGCCTTGCACAGGAGACTAGCTTTTTGGACTTATTTCTTACAACTTCTTAAGCCTTCAACTGCTTTCCAGGAGGGAGTTTCTATTGATTACACCTGACACTTGTCTAAAGTTTGTGATTCTCTTGTGCTGCCCTTCTTGCAGCTTATCTTTTAGAACTGTCCTTGTAAGTTTCCTTAAGGGCCTGAAGTTTCATTCCATTTCCATTTAGTAGAAATACATGAACCTAGTATAAACTGAAAAAATAATTCTCCAGTTCCTAAAAAACCCAGACAACTCCTCCATGTTGTCAGTTGGGCATTAGTTTAAATAAGCATTTCACCATTCACCTCTCTGGCTCTGTCTACAAAAAGGGCAGAAGACAGACGTTCTACATGCCAACTTGTTTCATCACTTCTACTGTATGGATACCTTGAATGAATACCACTCTTTAAATCTCACTCTAAGGACTCAATTAATGGTCCAAAGTGGCATACTGATGAGACTCATTCTCACATTTTGAGAGTTTCAACCAGCTGTACACCTCAGCTCTTCAAATGAAATATACGAAATACTTTGGGTACAAAGTCTGGGGTCCCACAAAGAAACCACAATTTACTTTGGGTTGTCAGGAAAGGAACTTCAGAGTTTCTTCTCATGAGAGGAAAGAGTCTTAAAGCTTCCAGATATGGAGCAAAGATGATCTAGGAATTTACTATGTTCAAGCTTCTTGCAATTAATTGCAAATATGCATGAGAGCAGCAATCCTACAAAACAGATAGTTCACAAATCAGAAGACTGCCTGCCCACCCAGCAACCTGAGCCTGTGCTCATCTCAATTTTCTAGATTGCACTGAGCGAAGCAAACTTTAAATGTTTGGTAGCAAATGTTGAGGCCTTTTATGACCTTGGCTCGTGTTGTTTAGGAAACCATAACATTCCACAACTAGTCCTCCCATGACAGACTCCTCTGATTTCACAGACTCATTGAATGCCATCAGGTTGGAAGGGACTCTTCCATCAAGAGAGTGAAACAAAGTTGCCAGACCCACGGCTAGCAGAAAAATCCCAAACTAGGCAAAGCTAACATCTTAGACTCTTATTTCCCCTCCCTCAAAACCAAAAAGTTAAAGTTCCTGGTTATAAAGTGAAGATACAATTGTATAAAACTTGGAAAAAGTAAAGCTGTTAAGATGCAAAGCAGCAGACAGACTATCAAAGCACAAGGGTTGTTGAGGGAATATTTCTCACAATTCTTTCTACTAAAAGCTCCTACCTTACCACAACTGGGTGATGCAGAATTCATTAAAGATCCTGCTAAAACCACCTTGAGATTAGTCAGTTACTCTAAGAAAATATTGAGATGGATGTGTCTGTTGGAAATAAGTATGCAGGCTTCACTAGAAAAAGAATTTTGTACATAAAACTTTTCTCCTTATTTCAAGGCTGCTATAACTTACATGGGCAAGAACTAACATCTAGAAAATTCAATCATCTGCTATTTCAAAAGTAAAGTTCAAACTATTTTTCTATTGGCAGGATCCATACCGGTGAAAATTAGAAGTGAGAATTTCTAATACACATGAACACTTCATGTGCCACATGCTGTGAACAGAGGGCAAAGTCTGTTACAGTTATGACAGACTGAAAAATAATGGCTATACTTCTCTTGTCCATAGATTCACATTATCAGATGCCAATGAACGCCACATACTTCCTCAAGATCTTAACATCAAGAGTCAATTAAATACTCAGCATAAAACATACATTTACAGAGAATTTAAAACAAGTCATAAATTGTCATAAATGGTTTAAGGATCAAGTGTTTGTTGAGAGACTAAGGTATTCTTCGAGGCCAGCAAAGAGAAAGAAGAAGAAAAAAAACCCACAACTCCCAATCAATTTCAACATTCCTGTTAACAAAATGTACTAAATATATTTGAAGCTGCAACAACCCATGCTTGACTCAGACTTGGTAAGCTCATAGGAAAGCTTGCCAAGTCTGCCTGGCTTGCCAAGCTCCAGGGGTTTGCAAGGCTCTGCTCCACTACTGCTATGAACAAATGGACCCAAAGTTATTAAACTGCTTTTCTGGCTGGAAAAAAGAAACCTTTTCATTTTAACTATTACCTAGCTGCCAAAAAGCTGGAAAAGCTTATTTGTAACTCAGCTACAAAATATATATTTTTCTCCCAAGGAACAAGAGGTCCAATTTAAATGTAAAGAAATTCAGACCCAAGGCTGAAATTTGGGTTGATATATTGCTGCATTTACTACAGCAGATATTGCAAAGATCTGAAACCAGTACATATTGTGCATAAGGAAAGTGGGACATGCTGCAATCTGAAAACTAGCCTGTGCTCCCTGCATTGAAGTCTCGTAGAGTTCTTCAAGTAAGAAACCCTACTGCTGAAGCACTTGATGCCAGCTGTGATGTGGGCACTTTGCCACTACAGAAGAGAGAATGAAAGAGCAAAAAGGGGGAAAAGAAAAAAAAGAAAGAAAAAAAAAATCAGAATATTGCCTCCTTCCAGAGGTCAACAAAAGCCAACAGATGGTAACACTTGGCTAATATTGACTTGAGCTTCAGGCAAATAGGATCTCGAGGTACAACAGCCCTGCACTGCCATTCTGAGTCACACAGCCCATCCACCTGCTCTAGAGGATATTTTGAGAAAAGATCAAGTATTATTTTCAAAAAAATATTCCCACTTGAGTGAGTTGGAAAGCAATTTTAATTGCATTATTGCTTCATGCATAATTACCACAACATCAATGCCTGGAATAGTAGGAACTAATTTATTTAAGCGCTCTAAGGCACTGGGATAGCAAATCATCTATTCTAAACGTGTATATTTATGAAGTCTTGATAATAGACAGCTTAACGAGTACTAGAAATGTTTTCCCAATTCTGCTAAAGGGCAGAGAGAGCTAATGTAGTCAGGGTACCAACAACTGCCACAGGCACCAATTATAGCCAGACTGGATGCCTTTACTATTCAGAAATGAGTTAAATTCTCAAAATATCCTCTCTCAGCACACACATTTTGCATGTTCTTACCAAATAGGCTCATTTACAGTTTGCCTACTAAAGCAGGTCTGTGTGTCTCCTGTGCAGTTCATTAATAATGTATCCTGATTAAAAATCTTTCATTACAGACGTCTCCCAAAGTCAGGCTCTTATTCCTGCTCAAATGCACACAGCCTTAAAATAATTCCTTAATTAGAGAATGCACAGCAGCAGTTTTATAATAGAGGTAAAAAGCCTTATTAATGAGATTTGACAGGGTAGGCATGGCTGCCTGAGACTGCTAAGGAATATTTCCCCTGTTCCTTTTATTGCCTGCACTGTTGATTAACTCTTCACTGAACACAGATATTTTTCCGTTGAAAAGCTTTGACTGTGCACCCCAAAGCAAGTGCCCATTTAAGCTTAAAAATCACCTCCGATCTTCTCCCCCTATGTTAACTATATTTAAAGTTTCATGCTGCTTTTGTCTCATTAAAAAAGCCCAACTCCCTCTGCACGTACAGCAAAGCTTGGCCAGACAAATAGATATCAAAGCAACCAATACAATAGAGATTTCCTGGCTTTTAACACTAATTTATTAAATAAGGCTGAACAGCTGTTTTTTTTTTCCTATGGCTGATTACAGATAGTTTATATTTCAGCACAGTAAAGAGCACAGTTTTATCAGCTTCATCTTTCTCTGCTTATAGAAGAGACATATGCAGAAAATTGGATTTCTTCCTCAGACATGTTGTTTCCATGCACCTCCAACTGATCAATCATTGATGTACATCCTCCAAAGCACAGGTAGTATTCAACAGAAGAGGAAAGCACAAAGCAGAACAGAAGGGAGAGGGGGTACAAGAGACACGAGGAACATCACCGTTACACAGACTATCAATTTTTACAGCTTAAATCTTCAGGATAATTCTGAAGATTTTAAATTTAAGTAAGAACTAGCAAATCTTTGCTATTTTTTCTCAGTGGTTATCACATAACAATCAAGTTTCTTGCCTCAGGAGTTTTGAGCATTGTGGAAAGATACCACATCTGCAGATGACTGTGCAGTATACATCAAAGGACTTAAGACATGAGAAGATTGCCTCTTCCAGCAACATTTGGCTCTGATACACTGATTCATGTGTTTAAAAACCTCCAACAAAACGTAGCAGGCCATACAAAGTAATTTTTTTTTTTTTTTTTTTTACAGCGTGGTGGTGTTTTTCTCATTTCTGTTTCATGAGTTATATGAACACTTGGGTCACAACAACCACAAGCAACGGTGCGAGCCTGGGGAAGCGTGGCTGGAAAGCTGTTTAGCAGAATGGGACCTGAGGGTTGTAATCAACAACCAACTCAATATGAGCAGGCAATGTGCCCAGGTGGCCAAGAAAGCCAACTGCATCCTGGATTGTATTAGAAATGCTGTCTCCATCAGAAGCAGGGAGGTGATTGTCCCCTTGTACTTGGCTCTGCTAAGGCCACACCTCAAGTACTGTGTTCAGTTTTGGGCACCTCATTACAAGAGGGATGTGGAGGTGCTGGACTGAGTGCAGAGGAGAGCAACAAAACCGGGGAAGGGCCTGGAGAATAAATCTTATGAGAAGCAACTGAAGGAGCTGGGGCTGTTTAGTTTGAAGAAGAGGAGGCTAAAGGGAGACCTCCTCACTACCTACAGCTACCTGAAAGGATGTTGGGGAGAGGTTGGTGCTGGTCTCTCCTCACAGGTAAATAGTGCTAGAACAAGAGGGAATGGCCTCAAGCTGTGACTATGTAGGTTTAGACTAGATACTAGGAAAAATATTTTCACAGCAAGAGTTTTCAGGCATTGGAATGGGCTGCCCAGGAGGTGGCTGAGTCACCAACCCTGGATGTGTTTAAAAGTCATTTGGATGTGATGCTTGGGGATATGGTTTACAGTGAACCTTGCAGAGTAGGGATAACAGTTGGGCTTGGTAATCCTGAGGGTCGTTTCCAACATGAATATTCCTGTGATATAATCATTAAGCAAAATTACAAATTTAATATTTACATCCCTGGTACAACAGACACACTGCTCATTAGAATAAACCTGAGAGAGAGCACACTATAATCTGACTCTTTAAAAAAAAAAAAATATATATAAAAAACTAAAAATCTTCTAAACCAAGTACAGAAAGGGAAGGATATTCCTTCACCTTTTTTTGGTCTGAAGTGTTTCAAGGGATTACTATCCCTCCAGCAAACTTATTGCTGCAGAAGGATTTCTATGATAATGTGATTAGAAATGGCTTATGCTGCCAAAGGGCTGAGGTACTTGACAAAGATGTGGTTAAACTTCACATTTTCTCAAAACATCTCCCTTTTACAAGCAATCGGTTCTCTTCTGAATGTATTTTTCATTCTCCCTTAAGTTTTCTGGAATATCAAGAAATCTGATCATCCCACACTAGGATTATCTCATCATGTAGATGTGACACCCTCACGTACTGATTAAAAAAAAAAAAAAACCAAAACAAAACAAACACAAAAATCAAACACAACATGGCTCAGGAGAGTTCAGTCAAGCCCCCATCAAGACATACTTCCATCATCAAAGGAGTCCAAATCATTATGCTGGGAAGTCACCCATGATTACCTACAAAGTCAGCAGAGTGTCCTGCTCTGGCTGGAAGTTGGGCTGAGATGGCTGGAAGATGGTAGCTGAGAAAAAACAAGGCAGAAACTTGTTTGGTACATCTTGCTCCCATCCTTGCTCAGGGAAGTAGGTAGCTTGGTTTGCAAGCTGGAACCATCACACCGTGTTCTGAGTTTGCCTCTGATCCATGGAAACTCATGCTATGGACTTCCAGAACAATCAGCCTTTTACAAAAACACTGCCTGTAACACTCTTCGGCAAAAAGTGCAACTGCAAAGCAAGTTTTCCACTGACATGGTAGACATGATCATGCACAGTGACTGTGGTGCTGGGGCCAATTCAGTAATGTTAGTGTTTTTGTGGGTTTGGGGTTTGTGGCACCATGTTGTTTGGGTTTTGTCATTGCTATGTTTCCCCCCCTCCTCACATTTGCATAATGATCTTCAACTACTCTTGACTAGGAGGACATCACTGCAGAGCTCAGAAATACGATTTTACTATTAATAGCTTGGCATGTATTAATCAGAATGTATGGTATCTTCTCAGCATATAATCACTCCAGACTTGTCTTGATACAACTTTCACAACTATGTAATTGGCCCATATCTCACATAAAAGATAAGGACATGCTATTACATGGTTTTAAATGACCTGCTGGCTTTTCCAAAGCTAAGTGGTATTTTTAACCAATGAAAAAGCAATAGAAGTGCTTTGGGGTTGTTATTCTTAATTTGTTCTCTAGTGCTGAAATAGATTAAAAAAAAAAAGACATGTTAACTATTTATAACTGAGAAAACATCAGTAGTTCCAGGTAATGTATCCACTTGAAATTTTGCTACTGGATTTTAAGTGCTTAGCAAAAATTGTGGCAGAAAGTAAGAAAAGTATTTGGAATAGAAAAGGAGGAAACTGTAGGAAAAAAAAAAAAAAGGATGCTGCTACTATTACTCAAGTAGAGGCAATGAAAGAGAAGGAAAGCACAGAAATGTCTACAGTAAAGGTCAACAGGACAGCCAGTCCAGTACTGGATGTAGAGGCAAAAGGAAAGTCAACAGAACAGAGAGCACTCCATGAGTGAAGCCTAGTAATACCTTGAGCCAAAAGTGAGGCTAAACTCACCAAGGCTCTTCACATCTGGGCTGTGCACTAGGGTTTGCTGCAGCCTGAACAAAGCACATCACCACAGACCTGTAACAAAATATATCGACACCTCTCATACCAAAGCAAGAGCGTACAGAGCAGCTTTCACAGAAATCTGGCCCCAGAAATTAGCACATAAAATGCAAAAATATTCCCTAACATTACATACATTTGGCAAGGCAAGAGTAGAAGTGTCAAAACAGTATCTAAATATCCACATTGGGACCCTGTATCCTTGTGGACACGTATCTCTGAGTCTCTGGTGAAATACACCTGGTACCACTCAAGCTGAGGCTAGTCTTACTGTAACCCACATTCTGTCACATAAATGTATGAAAATGCCAGGAAGTGACCAATGAACAATCTGTTTCTCTAAGTAATAGTATCCTGTTTCCACATCCAGTTCACTGAAAGAAAAATAGTCCCAAACCCCGACCTCATTCACGTACCAGCCCAGGGAGGGCACTGCAAGAACAGGAACATGAAGTAAAGATCTCTTTGAATTCGTTGAGGGTTAGAGGTTTAGCAAGATGGAAGACAATAGAATTGAATTAGAAAAAGACCATATAGAATGATGTAATTCATTAAGAAAATGGTAGCATGTTTGCTCTTAGTTTGCTTCTTTCCATAGCACCGTGTAGCTGGCAGTTTACATTTAGCCTACGTGTAGCTTACTGAAGCACAGTTCCCAATGTACATACACATGCATTCACTTACATCTGCATATGGTACAAAGAGCATTACAAGAGAAATTAAAGAGATGGCTATTCAGTTAACATAGCTAAAATACATTTGTGCATTGCTACTTCTTGGATATAAACCTGGGCAATCTCTTATTGTAATCAAAACTACTTTAAGATTTCCAAGGACCAAATGCATTCCCGGTACCAACTGAATAAAGCAGACATTTACCAAGACCCTGACTATCACTATTCAACTATTTTACAGGACATTTCGCTTGAACCCTTTCCTTTCTTACTTTTATTTGTAGAATTCCCTTATGTTATATTTACAAATAAGTTCACAGATTTTGCTTTTCTTGTCAGCACATAAAGGAATCCTTCCACAGAGCTGCTGAATTAAGTGTAATAGGAGCAGTTCTGTAGCAAGGTCATTTCAGGTCTGGAACCACAGTCCCCTTAGGATTCCCTATTATGGCTACACGAACAGCCAGGTTCCCCTTGCACGTCTGGTTTCCCTCCTTATTCCCTGTGAAATAAAATTCAGTCTCTGTAAGACCTTGTACTAAGCTACTTTTTATCCAGAAATTTTATAAAAGTTCTCTGACAGCTTGGCACCCAAAGAAAACAGTAAAATTAGCCACAGAAAAGCCAAACCACTACAGAAACTGTAGCTCATCTTCTGTCATACTGACAAGAGTAAATCTTTACAGAGGTAATCCCAGGAGTACCCTATGTTTCTCATTACTCAACTCTATTAGCACTGCAGCACAGAGACAATATTCTAGCCCAAAACTACCAGGACACATATTGCAATCTAAAAACCTCCCCACTACTTGATCTTGCATTTCTTCCCTCTTCATTTATTAATATGGTATTATTTATTTATTCATTTATTAATACAATATTTTCTTGGTCAGTGGTAAAAACTAAAAATAGACAAGACTTACCACTTCCTTTTTCATACAGCTGCTTTTAAACATGCTCTCTTTTTCCTACAGGCTCTCAGACCACAAAGTCTCCTCCTGACTCTCCTTGCCACTCCTCTTGTGGAAAATACATACAATAGTAGCAATTGAAGTCTAAATGTATTTCTTTACATGCTGGCAAAAGCTAAGAGACTTGAATCTTAAACATCTTTTGCCAAAACATGCAGCACATTTTAAGCACATGCAGTCATTTCACTGGTAAATTATTCGTTTAGGTACTTCTCACCAAAGAAACTATGTTTTAACTTCTTTTAGAAAGCAATTAGCTTCCTTTCACCGCAACACAAAAATTATTTGCTGTGCCTTTCAAGCATTCACTGTATTTTCTGATGGAGCTGTGTACAAAGAAAAATATAATATAAATCCCAGCACTGAGAAAAATACCTTAGAGAAGAAAAAGCTAGAAGTTGATTCATAGGAAGAGCTATGCATTCACATGATTCCTGAATTCAGGCCAACATTATGTGGCTTTGGACAGGCATTATGTGCTTGCTCACTCCAAGCAAGCAGCAGAGACTGTCTCTTTTTTATGAGCAACTCTCCTAAAAAGACTGGGTAATAAAGGAGAATGGCAGAATGAGGATGCTTGCTACAAACCAGTTATCAGTTTCACAGCATTTTGCAAGTAAATTTTTAAAAAGAGCAAGCCAACCCACACCACCATCTTCCTGCTGGGAAAACTCTTCATGGCAAGTGACCACCAAATAGCCTGTGAATGTGGGCCAGAAATACACTTCTGCTTTATGCAGGTTTTTTTTAACCAAGTTCCACAAAACTACAATAAGACAGAGCTGTAACACACAAAAAATTTGAGGTGGCAACTGAGATGAGACTTGCAGGAGTAAGGTCAGTAAATGAAGTTTTAGCTTAGGCAATGCTGGAAGCCGCAACTCAGAATAAAAATGTATGTGTCATCTTTTACACAATATAGAAAAATTAAAACTAGCCATAAGCTGACTTGAAAATGATGCAAATACAGAGAAACTGTGAACAGGTTATTTGTGCAAGGCTTCATAGCGGCTTTATATCCTGTGTAGAAGTTCCATGAACTAACTACAGTAAAGAGCAGAAATGCTGCTAGTTTTTAATGAGGCAGACAATGGGAGGCAGGGAAGCACACAGAAAGCATCCATACCATGATACACTTGCACTGAACAGCATGACTATGCTCTACAAGTTCCTTCTAGTTCTCCTGTAGCAGTTGTGCCTCAGAGCTAGACCCAGGTGTGGAAAAACATCTACAGAGTACAAGAAAGGACAGACAGATGTTTTTCATTTGCAAGTCAAATGAATTAAATGCAGGAGATGCATGTCTACTCCCTCTCCATTAATTCTTGGGACACTAACCTCTTCAAAACAGAGGATTCAAGCAACATTTTTCTCTACAGATAACCTGTATTAAACTTCTCCAACTATATCAGTTACAGGTTTCCCCCTATTGCATTTTCCTTTCATTCTAGATAGAAACAACAGACATGTTTAGAAAATTAGCTCCCTTGGTGCAGAATGTAGCAATTTAACATCTGAATTTAGACACACTAATCATACAACCATTTATGTTGGAAAATGCCTTAAATAATGACAAGTCCAATCATTAAACTAACACTGCCAAGTCCACCACTAAGCTGTGTCTCCAAGCACAGTATCTACATGTCTTTTAAATAGCTCCAGGGATGGCAACTCAACCACTTCCCTGGGCAGTCTGTTCACAGGCTTGACAACACTAAAACCTTTCAAAAACTACAGAACTGATATGGCACATTGTGCAAAATTGAAAGCAACTACAACATATGAAGATTAATCAGCTGCATGGGAAGACTTCAAGTCAAATGCATTACCATTTCTTTTTCTCCTGAGAAACACAGCAGTTCTCATAAGATACTCGTTACCAAAGAAAGCTCTGCATGAGCACCTCATTTACAGAAAGAACTGCCTTTGCTAACTTTGCATAAGGCTATCAGAACAGCCAATCCCACTTCGGAACAATGGCTCATCCCACCCAGCTGCCTGTCTTTAACAGAGCATGCAAGCCAAACCCTAAGGAAGAGTATGGATGATGCAATTTCCAGGTACTTACCCAGTACCTGCAAATATCCAGCTCTGTAGATTTTTAAGTCTCCCATGCCTTGCCTAGGTGGTAACCTGCAACAGCTCGCTTTTTTTCCTGGTCCTTTTCCTGTTTCTTTGTAAGACTATATAAACACCCTGCAATACAATATCCTTTGACAAGGAGTTTTTAGGTAGGACTTCAAAACACTGAGCTTAAGGTCAGTCCTTTACATAGGGAAGAAAGCTAGCGAAGCAACTGACATTTATTTTTAGGACCTACCTGACTAGCAAAGTGCAGGAACACCATGAACAAGACACTAGTGAATCAAATAAGGATGAAGGAATGTTTCTCCTCAAATTTCAAGAACTCCATCAGCTGGTTAATGAATAATATTGAACACCTAATAACCAACTCTTTCTAGAAAATAGGGCTGGTTACAAAAATATATGGAACAGAGAGGTGCCCTGATGACCTACAGATGTTTGAGCCAGAATGGGGAAAAAAACCACCTGTTGTAAGCAATGCTACCAAAAGGTAAGACAAGTAGTCTTTTAGTCTAGGCATCAGAAAAATTTCTCCAGTGGCAAAAGCATTTAAGCTAAAAAATGTCTTTCACTGCATATGGCTCACAGCTAGTCTGAAATCTGGCATCCTCAACCCATGTAGTGTAATCCTTTAAGCTGTCTTGGCAGGCTTAGTAGTCTCAAATATCCTCTTATCTTGTCCTATGCCCACAACACAAGACCTTGCTAACACTATAAGCACGGACCTAATTTTTTAGGACTTCAAAGTGTTAAAAATCACCCTCATAGCTGGTCTACTCAGACCATGTACAAAGGGCCACAGAAGACAAGTCAACCTGCTCTAGGTTGTAACACTGCACAACATGGACACAAGCCAGTTCGCATCCATAAGCCAGGGTCATCAGCTCTCTGGAAGAACTGAAAAATACAGCACAGCACAGCAATTGGTCCCTCAAAAACACCAGAGAGTCATCTGGAATTAAACGAAGCAAACAATCCTTGTATTATATGGGGCTCTCAGCCTCCAGTCACTGAGAAGTGCTTTCCAGGAAGAGTGATTTCAACTCCAAATCACAACAGACAGTGACTTAATGTTTCATTTAAAGCTATGTCTTCCATACTGCAATGCAACAACCTACTCAATTTGAAATCCAGGTTTTTAAGCCTGCAGAGCAAACTATCCAGGCTATCATTTCAGTTTAAATCAGGTTTAGAGTACTCACAGAACATTTGGAATCAATTTAAGTGGATTTACAATCACATGGCAGTTAAACCACTGTAACTTCCTTGTGTAGGCAAGCTCACATGGCAGGCAAGAGAACATTTGTTTACAGTTTGGATGACTAGGTGAGGAGAAAGAGTATCAGAAGTAGCCTTTGCTTCATTGCTTAGAGATTTCACCACTAAGGGTTGAAAGGTGGAGGGGAAAAAAGTTTATTATTTTGGTTGCACTACTCAAATATTAGAAGCAACCTTAAACCACATTACACTGGAATCTGTCTCAGTCACTCAGTTCTAGCAACAGACAGTGTACTGCTGTATACGTCCAAGTCCAACCATTTCTGGGGAAACACATCCAAAATTTATAGATCTCATCTTCTACCCTTGGTAACTAGGTAGTTTTCAGGTCATTTATAAAATGTAATTACTGCTTTTAACCCCAAACTTCTCTTTTAATCTTGTGTAATCCACAGAAACACCATTCAATCAGTTTTTACTGCCATAATGGTAGCTTCTCAGATAACTTTAAGGTGGAAATTGGTTACTTGCATCAGTGACCTTGCCATTCAGAATTTATATTCTGAAGGGTTTTTGCTCCTGAAAGTATTGTAAACAACAGAGCCTCAGAACTATCTGTATGACACTGCTAACCCCTGCACTACACTGGGCTGGAAGTCTCTCATAAGGGGCTGACATGCTGATGTTTGGTCCTCAGTGCCTTCAGTCATTCCCAGCGAGCTACTTTGCCATCTAGCATTAAGTTCTAGCATGAACACACATTACTTTTGCTCAGATTCTACACTGTCCTAAAAACAGTACTAAATATTTTCTTCTTGAAGAGCATTTGACAAGTTCAGAAATATTTTTCCTAAAACAAAAGCAACAGCAGCTGAACTTCAATAAATCTCAATTATCCCACTATCAACATGCCCTCTTTGGGGTTAAAATACTTTTCATATTGCTGAAACAGAGCACAAGTTACTTGATTCTCCAGGTGAAATGATCACCTTGCTGCTGGAACTACAGTGCAACCATTTTACATGTTTCAGGCTTTAAGCTTAGATACTGACAAACAGATCACAGGTGAGAAAACAGATTATTGTTTGCTGTAAAAGCTTTTGCTTTCTGCCAGATGTATAAGGAAGTAAGATACTACGAAGTGAGCAGTTGCCAGGGCTAGTTTGGGTAATTTCTTACAGGGCACTTCTCTAAAGAAATTACTTTATATGAATACTTTCTAGTGTTGGGGAGCAAGTTTCCTGTGATTAAAAAGTGAAGAAAAAAAATCAACTGCACAGCAAATGAAGAGCATTCATTTTAAATGACAAGTTCATAGCATGATGTAATTACACGTGCTACTGTAATATCAACTCATATCCACTTTTAGAGATAGATCTGCAGGTTAAATCATATTTAAAACAAGATATTGTACTCAAAGCTGCTGTGTTAGTTCCGCATCCCCCCCCCAATTAACAGATGAGTGAAAAAGAATATTGGTAGTTGTAAGTTTTAACTGCATACAACATCAATGTTCCTCAGTCATAACAAAGCCCATGGAAAAAACTTTTTCTTCATACTGAAATCTCAAAATCTTTCAAGATAATTTCTCATGTAGCACAATGGTGCTTTTCAACACAGCACTACATTCAGTCATAACCAATAACTTAAACATCATACAAAGGTGAACAATATATCTTGAGGGAAATCCAGCGCACCCTGGCCAGCTTATAACAAACACATATTGCACAACAGCTTATTTCTCATGGCTGAGAGCATTCCCTACTTGCATATAGCAGTTAAAGAGAGATTTCTTTCAGCTTGCTCTGCATGCACTGCCATCAGCTTGCCAAAATTACAGATACTGCAGGCAAGTTTTGAGATCCCAGTGTTCCAAAAAGACACATAAGACAGTTGTGTAAAAGCAGAATGAGAAGCTCATTGTTTCACTTTCACAATTTCAGTAAATTCCTCCCATACTCACACCAGATTAAGGGAAATTGAACCCTTGTCAAACTGATAACACTTATGAAATGTTAATACACTTAAGACTACAGTAATTACTAACTTACTTTTCTGGAATTCTCAAAAGAACTCAATAACCACACACAGCTTAGTTGTGGCCATTTGGAGGCAAAATTAAACTTCACTCATGAAGACATTAATCTCTACAAGTAGTTAATTAGATCATCTTCCTCACTGTTGAGATTTTTGGGTTTTTATTATAAAGTTACTAACATCACTATTTTTCCTGTCAACATCAAAATATAAAAGACAGGGAACCAGCAAAACATCTTCACCTTCAAAGAAGAGTGTTTTTCCAATCTTGGTACCTTGTACAGAACTTCGCATGAGATAACGGAACCAGCAAATAAAAGGTACTTACTCCATACCATGGAAAACTAGACACAGGACATGGACTTCAGATGGGCACCAATGAGAACTTTTTCCTCAAAGTCAAAAAAACAATTAAAAAGTGTGATGAGAAAAAAGTTAACACATTTCAAAAAGCAAAAGGGCCTTGGTGTTAGTAGTGGTTGCTGAAGAGTACAAATAAGCTTTTTTTTTTTTTTTTTTTTTAAATAAAACTGACTTACAAACCTTCCACAAAGAGTTCTATAGTTTAATAATTTAGCCCATGGATGATGCTTTGTTAACGGCATGCATCAGACATCATCACTGGAAAACTGGATAGAAGCCCAGATGTCTGGTTTAAGACCATTTTATTTCCTACATTTTCAAAATATTGCATGGGGCTTTAGCTGCACGACTCAGATGGACTTAATGAGAGTCATGCAGCTATGCCTGCATATGCCGCTTTGAAAACTGGAAGGCACTGTTTAGGGTTCTGTTTTTCTGAGGCTCTCCCTGGAGCGATTTAAAGCTGTTTCTTCCTCTCACATTTTTCTCTAAAGGTCTTCTACACATCACCTCACCATGTCTGACAGATAAATAGTTTAAAAACTTTGGACACTTCATTTTTCAAAGACTTCGGTACTCAGAGCTTGTGTGGTACCATGGAACTAAACAGTAAACAGCAAGGCAATTAAATTCAGCCAGTTATGTTTATGTGCTCACAGAATGCTCAATTTAACTGCAGTATGCTACTTCAAATCAGAATACTGCTGTGGGCACTGAGCAGAGTTACCACTCGGTATCAACATATGTCATTTATTACGATTGATTATGACTTAGCATTTTAATATGCACACATGAAATGCAGTACATGCACTGTATTGCACACCACACATTTCTATTGGAAAGCCATGCCATAAGTCATAGATTAAGGAAAAAGAAACATATGTGATATGCATAATTTATGACCCAATATAAAATATTTCATCTAGATTTCTGTTCATAAGCTCTAAGAATAATTTTACTGTAGTCTCTTTTTGAATAGTTTAAAACACAAGTATCTTTATTTGCTTTCATTTTCTTGAAGGAGAAGTGCTAATCTTCCCCTTTTCTGAATTTATAAATTTCCTGTTAAAAAGCCCTCCCCGCAAACTGGCTCACAGCTTGCAAACACGCATCAGGTCCTAACAGACAAAAGCCTGAGAAGGAACATGGACTTCACTCTAACCTTTCAATTCTGCAGTGACAGTGCAGCAGATAACTAAAAAGGGAATATAAATATTGTCACTTCTCAATTTTAGAGAAATGCCACGACACCAGGTAAATACTTAACAACTTCGTAGCAAATTCTGAAAGAAAGAGCAAGCAATACAAGCAGAATCACTTCAGGGAAGCATATCTAGATCAGAAAACATACAAATAATGTGAAGGAAAAAGGATTATCTGTGGTAGAGCAGTAAGAGTAACTACAAGGAAAAAAAAAATTTGACCACAGCACAAGTCTCTGCTTCACAGAGGAAAGATGTGTACACCAACGTATATAGCAAGGTTGGAAGACTTCTGAATTGGGATTATAATCATTACATAAGCCATGACCATCAGCAAAAGACTCTCCTGATCCTGACCAAGAGCAACACAATAGAGACTACCAAAAGTAATACAATGAGCTTGCCCTCCCACAGGGTTTAACCAGGATGACAGTTTCTTCATAAGTTTCCTGCATTTCTTAAGATCCCTGGGCTCTAGAGAGACCCATATCAACTCAAAATACACACAAAGCGCATCCAGTGTCACCTCAGTGATAATCTCATCCCCCAGACATTCCTCATAGGTCAGTTTTCAACAGTATTGGTTAAATCCTTTAATGCACTGAAGCATTATGGAATAAGACCTTCTCCTATTCAGGTGCATTAGGTTTTAATATTCTTTGTTTAAGAGTGTGATTTCAGGTAACCATTTAAAATCAGAGCAGAAAGGCAGGCAGCATTGAGACAATGTGTCACCCGAGCAGAGCAATTTGGAAGAAGTAGGGAACTGCCTCAATCCTCAAACAAAAACACAAGCACAGTGTTTTCCTCCCACAATCAGCTTGCTCTCCTTCCTAATATGGCTACTGCACTTCTGAACAGAGAATGAGCAATGCTGCAAGCAGTGGTCTGCAGGTGCTTGCAGCAGACTCAGTACGTTCTTATCTAAAATGCAGACAGGTCTGACTGCCATACAGAACTATTCTTCTTAATTTGGAATTCAATTTACCAGCTTTGGAGACAAATCATAGCTGGAAAAGAAGTTTCCACACAGTGGTGGTAACCACTGATACCTCATGTTACCTGAGAATGTAAGAGAATTATATCAGAAGTTAAGAAGCTTAGTAATTCTTGACAAATTCCTGTCAAAACAACCTGAACACTCATGGCTGTATATCATTGCCTTTTGTGTAACTCAGCAAGAAAAAAAGGCTGACACCCAGCTTGCATTCCAGAGGCATCCATTTGAAATGAAACCTTGTTAAGGACTTCCAAGAATATATTATTACTCCTGTGTGAATTCCAGGTCTCACGCACATCAGCTCATCTCCAGGATGTCAAAGCAAATACATTTTGTTAACACATGGGAACAGGACTAGTGAGCTGAGTACATTCTGCAAAGCAGAAACCATTCAAGATTCCTCTAGGGAGCTCGAACACAGTGAGAGGCCACCATACTGGCTAACCACCATGATCAGAGTATCACCTGGGTTGCACACAATGAATTTGCCTGGGTAAACGTGCAAGGGCTGAAGTCCAAACAGTCAAAACCTCACCAGAGTTCTTGGTCCTCAGTGATTCACACTACACAGAGCAACTCACCCACCTTTCCTTAGGAAAAAAATATTTGTTCTCTCCACAGAAAAAGGCAAGTATTACTTCAATACAGAAGCACACCCCAACCTGCCCCAAAACACAGATTCACAGTATATCACAGTATCACAGTATATAGCAAGGTTGGAAGAGACCTCAAAGATCATCAAGTCCAACCCACTACCACAGACCTCAAGACTAGACCATGGCACCAAGTGCCACGTCCAAACGTGCCTTGAACACCTCCAGGGACGGTGACTCCACCACCTCCCTGGGCAGCCCATTCCAGTGGGGAATGACTCTCTCAGTGAAGAACTTTCTCCTCACCTTGAGCCTAAACCTCCCCGGGCACAGCTTGAGACTTCAGTTCCATCTAATCCAGCAATAGTGGCACCATACACCCCATCTTATCCCTCTGCATACCAACGGATACCATCAAACCAAATCACTATGCTGACAACAGTGACAAAGCCACCAAATTATTCCAGATATTTTTGCACAAAAAAATACCCTGAAAGTAATTTTGTCAGACTTGCTAGAGGCCTAGAAGAGATGTGAGCACAGAACTACACACTCTTGGATATAGCTACTCTCTCCTGAAGAAAACATACAAGTAAAGAAGTAAATACTTCATCCTTTCCCTGGGGGCCAAGCATTGCTTGCTATAGCAAAAACCTTTAAGAACACAGATACAATCAAAGTCTAGGAGTAAATAGTAGTTATGTCTTCAGTTCATTCAACAAGAAGTGCTCAAGTGTGATGAATGGCACCTAATATAAATAGCATCATGACTGTAGCTAGAACCACTGCCTTTGCAGGTAAAGTTCCAGGTCTACTTTTCTTTAAAAAAAAAAAAAAAATTCCACTGCTTCCTAGTCCTAGGTTGCTGACCTTTTAAAAGTTACAGCAGTTTGCCTTAAACTATATATTACTAGATAAAGCAGGAATCAATAAATATGTGGACAAGTGACCATAAATGACTTGTTGCTACAAGGAAAGTCATTCTAAAGAAATGAAGTAGTAAGATTATTTTTTACCCTTCGTTTTCAGCAGCACCAAGTGAGAACATTTTACACTCACACCACAAAGACAGTTGATTAGGCTTCATTAGATTATTTTTTTCTTAAGGCTACAGATATTCTTTCAGAAGGCTTTCTTCATAAAGTTCAGTTAAAAAAAAAAAAAAAAAAAAGGTTTACACTTTGGGGAAACCACCACCAAGAACTCAAATACTTAAAATATTAATTGCAATCCCCTTGTTCTACTACATTCCTTTTAAATTTTCATTAGCACCTAATTTCTTTTAAAGATGAGGGATATTGGGAATTACCATGTCTGGCACATGGCAACTATATAGCCTCCTGCTGTGCATACAATGGGAATTTCAGTATTAGGGAAGAGTAATACAAACACAGAAACAGCTCCTGTTGGAGAAATGCATGTAGGATACAAAAGGAAAATGTGCATCCAAGTGAGTCAATTCAAAAAGGCCTGTCAGAAAATAGCTGAAACTCACTAACCATTAATAGGATATGTGAAGCTATTAATTCTTCAATGGAGCTATGCTGGACTTCCAAACTGTTTGAAGTACTAAAGAAGAGAAATTCGGAAGTTTGTTTTCACTTTGGTACTACTGCAGTTTTTCACCATCCCTCCCCCCCTTCAAGTCCATTCCCTGACACAGTGGAACAGCTGTGACTGACATTTTTTATAAAGGTACCCTTTACTGATTTACAGCAGCCTGTAAACCTTTTCATGGTAAAGCAAGAAACCTTCAGGTGGTGCATACACAAACAGGCACATTCAATTTAGAAGGAAGCTTTTCATGCATTGCAATGAAAAACCCTGTGAGTGCTACAATGTACCATATGCATTTCCATGAAAGTGCCTTCAAACTTCAAACCTCCTAATTCTTCTCTGATTCACTTCCACTAAGTTTACAAATGACGCAGCAGAGAACAACTGAACAAACTTGGTATTACCTCAAATAGTTCTTCAGAGATGGAACTTCCTAGAACAGTTTGACAAAAGATAGGGTAATTAATTGTTTTTGGAACATATTCAAGCAAACTCAAAATGTAGAAATATGTTTTTACTTTCTATACTAAATAGCTTTCTGTTTATGTGACAATCAATTTTTTTTGTCTATTGTTAGAAGCAAACCTAATGAACCAAAGCCTGTGTGAAGATATATTACCACTCCCCTTACTGATAACAAAGCACAATTGCAACAAAACCAGGTTTTTTCCCTAAAGAAAACACTCATGTAAAAATTTGGGTTTATTTCTTTGACTACTTTTCAAAGTTGAAAGACTCACTTGTGAGGCAGAGTTGTGGAATTAATTAAAAGGGATCCTGTATTTTACTGTCTAATCAGTGATTTGAGGAAAAAGACTTAAGGAAGACTATACCCAGTATGGTGTAGCAGCTCCCAGCACAGGAGTCACACATAACAGTACTGGCTCAGAATGAGTCTGTGTCATGGGTTTAAAGAGCTGACAGAGTGAAGCTCTCAAATTGGAGAAAAAACAGAATTATATTTGGAGAGAGAGTTACAGATAGAAATTACAAAGCAGATACAGAATCCATAAGCGAACCCCCTGAATTTTCTCCCACAACCCAAAACTAAATCTATCATCCCCAGTGCTCCAATCCTACCCCCCACCATACCTCTGCCATCCAAGAGGCCTAAGCACGGCTTCTGGAGGCCCCAAACCAGGCCTATCCTTACATGTCTGTCCCAATAACGCAGCTCCTGCCCGACACAAAGCTGGAAGGGGAGGAAAGGTGAACGAGCTGGCCTCAATGTGAGTTTATGAAGAGATAGCAGAATTATGGGATTGAGTAACAATCTTCTAGTCCCTAGAGGACTTTTTTTTTTAACCCTATAGTTCCCAACCTGGGACAGTCTGTGTCATCCAAAAGATGACGCTGCCGCAGGACTCAGGCATTCTGTGAAAGAAAGTAGACAAGTCTCAAGATTTACACCAGCTCCTTAAGTGCTGACAGGAGCTGATAGTTTGCTGGTTTTTGTTTGTTTTATTTCTTTTTTTTTTTTAAGTTTTATACAATGACACCTCAAGACAACGTTCTCAGTACCAAATATCAGAATACAAGGCAAAGAGATTTTCCTATTTGCAATTGAAGCAGGAGCCATTTAAATGCAATACAACAGCCATTTTTTAGGGTATCATTCTTCATATACCATTAAGCAGGAAGTCATCTGCCAAAACCACTTTTTGGAATGGGATATATACTGCAGGAGTTTACTGTGACTGATACCAGTGCAGGAAGAAAGGAGGGTATAACTGAAGCCTGGCAGGTGAATTATAAAGTAATTACTTCTGTTCCAACAGAAGAGAGCAGACATTCCTTGCCCACCAAAGCGGCTCCCAGCTATAATCCAAATGGAGAAATATGATAATTTAAGTTTCAACGATCTTCATTATTTTTTCATGTGACAGTAGATGTGGGAGTATTCATAGATTTTATATTACAGAAGTGCACGCTGCAGCAGCTTGCCTGCAAATGAGAAATTTAACCAAGTGCCTGAGCACAACCCCAAGTGGAGTTCATTGTACTTAGCATTCACATCGTTTACTGCCACTTGGAGGCTGCAACAAAACAGTGTATATTCGCTTCTTTGTAAGAAAGGAATAACAAATTCAGTTGCAAATCTCAAGTACATACCAGTGTTATTAGAGGAAGCACTGGGAACTTCTCATGAGCATGATTCTCCACTGACAGACCAGTAAAAAAAGTAGATAACCAAAAAAACCTCACCCAAAATCCCAGTTAATCACCACTCATATTACAATGCAGCCAGATCTGCAAAGACTGACACGAGAGGAATTGTGTCTCTTGGGAGACCATCATTTACTGATCCAATAACCTGCTCTAAAGCGGACAAAGTCAGACTGAAAAAACACCAGTAAATACCAAGCTTCCAGGCAGATAGATCTTCATGCTTGTGACTAGCTCTCACTGAGTGTAGCTGTATTGACAGCAGGCAGGAGCAAGCCATATAATCATCATTCATTAGAAAAGAGATATCAGCAATGTATGAGTATCGAAATCAGCTAGGTTGCATTATTTTGCATGTTACCTTTTTAAAAACGCAAACAAGATAGTGACTAAATTGCTAAGAGACGACAGATCTCCTCACAGAGAGGGGTAAGTTACAAACAGGAGAGCTTCAAGCCTATCTTAATGCTACTTCTCATAACCAAAATGGGCTTTACAAACCCCACAAAACGTCTTCAGAGGCCACCAGCGTCCACTCCCCTTTCTTCACCAAGGCCAAGAATGGAGGCTTGCTTGTAACTTTTTATGTAGCTAAATCCAAGCATGCAGATTTCCAATCCTAACTCAAATTTCAAAAAGTCCTCGCTTTTGCCTCATGCCTGACTTAGAATGCTCTCTCAGCAACATCAGGCAACTTGAAGAATGGCAATGCTCACATGTTTCATCCCTTGAAGCACTATCCTGGTTTTAGGTAACATTCTTGGTTCTTCCCCTAGATTTACTGCTCTCACCTTCTTATTTCAACTCAGCATAAACTAGGAACTGCTTGAAAAAAATGTAACTGTTTCCAGAAAAGCAAAGCCTGCCAGAACTTTCCCTGCTATCATTTTATCACTCCTCCACTGCAGGAATACCTTTTATTTTAGCACAACCCAGTTCCTCTTTGCTGCCCAGATGGCCCAATACACACTCTTAAAGATCCCCTCCCCCCTCATATACCACAAATCACACACCATAAAATCCAGTAATTGTGCATACATTCTGTTAAAATTATGGTCTCTAATGTATTCTCAGTTTTTGAGAGATCATAGCTTTTGTGCACATGAACACACGACCAACATAGGAAAGGAGGTTTCATTAATATGTACCTTTGGGATCAGCTACTACTTCTCAACTTCCTTCCCTCTTCCTCAGCTCTACGTTTGGGACATCTTTGAGTAACAGATACCCAGACAGTCTAAAAGGGGAAAACTGGTTGGTAGGTCCCCAAGCAGTTATACCATAAGATTACTAGGGATATCATGAACACCAATTCATGCCCTTACTGTAAGTCCAAATATTTTTTTTCTTTTCTGCATGTGCACAAGCAAAAGCTCCTGCATTTGCTTAGGTCTGACAAAAGTCTATGCTACTATCAGAAGAGCTGGTCCTACCTCTCATCCAATAACTCCTGTGTACATCAGGAATGTGATACAGCTGAACTCTAACCCTTAAGAGCTCATCTTGCAGCTGTGCAAACACTAGTGCCTGGGCAAGGAAGGGGTAAATCACATTCCTAAGGAGAAATGAACATCAGACTGCCCTTTAACAGTAGTGTGAACTTACGCCCGATTAAAGCTCAGCCCAGTTGTGGATTCAAATGACGGTGAAAGCACAGCCCATTGATGAATATAGCAATGTGAATGATAGCTGGACTGAATCTGAACTTCTCAAGGGAAGAGGCATCTTGAAGGTGAACACTGTAAAAGGTTCCCAGCATAGAATGCTGCTTGTCCCACAACCATGTAATGGCACGATGCAACCAAAGCAGGCTGCAGCAGGCAAACAAAGATTAAAGATGCCACTATGGAAGTCACTAGATATCAGGTTATTTATATATTCCACCACAAGACTGTGAAAAGCAATTCAGTAGTCTATTCCTATCTCGTCCATGAGGCAGGATTGCAGACAAACACTTCCGAGTAGTATAAAACCACATGTCATTTTTAACACTAATGAATGCCAGCTGACAGAAAGCACAGGCTAAATGTCATACTGCTTAGCTGCTCCAGACACCTGTCACTCCTTGGCAAAAAAAGGGAGAAAAAGGTCAAGACACTGTTACTAAGCCCAACAGGGAGACTCACTTTTTCAGCAATATTGAACTTGACAGGAACCATCATCACAAATAATGCTGAGCGGTTCAGGTGTTACTGGTTACTGATGGCTTACACTTCCAGAGAACTGTCTATGTGTTCCAGTCAGTTAACATTAATAAAATCAATCTGCCCTGTCATTTATTAAGACAGCATTATTTGGTTTTGGACAAGAAGATGTAGTATTAAATTTCTTTACTTAGACATGTTTTATTTACGTAGTTTATACAAAAATATATACTTTAGCTGAATTCCTGCAGAACTTAAGATACAGCTAAGGCTCACATATTCCATCTTCTTGCTTTCCAAACCCTTAATTGCTTTTGCAGGAATGCAAAGAAATTCAGCAAGAAGAAAGCAAGCAAAATAACTTTGTCACGTTTAAAAGCTGGCAGACCACATTTTGACCTCTTTCACTCTTTTGAAAGCATGAAGTCATCAGTAGTTATCCACATCTTTGTGTTGATGGGGCAAAACCAGATTCTGACACACACAAATATACATCAAGACCACTTAGCTCTTGCTTTTCCACAGAACAAGCCTCTGTGCCTTTTTGGGGTATAGTTCTGGGATTTTACCTTAAAGTCATGATTACTGACTACATCGATGTTTGCAGTCAGCAAGTATAGCCACAAACATAAATTATGATTATGGGTGTCTCAGCCTTTAAGTATTAGTCCTGATACTCTTCTCCCTTGTCTGACACAGGTCCAGTTACAGTGACCTGTCCATCCTGATCCTGAAGTACCAAAAAAATACTTCACAGCAGTTACATTCAAACTGCAGTGGTTTGAGAAAAGAATCAGGTTCAAAGTAACAATGAAAAGAACTAATGGAAAACACTATGGAATGGTAATAGTGTATCTAAGGAAGAAAAAGAAAGCTGCAAATGACTCATCTTTTTTTTTTTTTGAAAGACATAAAAAAAAAAGAAACCAGGCTGTGTAACTCGCAAGTAACACTATCACTAAATAGCATGATTTGCCATTTCTAGTGCGTTTTAACATGTTCTAAGTGATCTCATTGAAAAGAGCAAGGAGACATAAAAAAAGCAATTCTATGCTCTCCAGAGCATAAAAATCACCAAAAGTTTATAAATACTCATGGTTATCTCCATTGTACCCAGTTTGCTCATTAGAGAGTGAAAAAAAAAAAACTTTTTTTGTACAGATTACTCAAAGCTGTTAGACCTGCTGTGTGCCATCACACAGTCCAATGCCAGTCAACCAAGTGATGCAGGGTTCCCATGCAGGATGAGAGCTTCTCAAGCACATGAGTGGTAACAACAACTCTTCTCCTTTCCCCAGCCACAGAGCTCTAGCTCCCTCACAGGGCAGACATCTCCTGGAGTCAAATACAGTCCATTGACTGAAGTGGTTTTCCAGATGAAAAGGTTATAAAAGTACTTTCAAAAGCAACATCTAACTTGCTCCAGAACTGCACTGGGGGACTGGGGACTGGACTGATCCTGGAGGATATGGTGTGTTTTCCAACTCTCTCCATCTTGCACTTGGACAAATGAAAACTCCAAGCCTATATTCTAGGTTCTTCTCTTCATAAACAAAAGATACATTTTATTTTAAATTCTGTGTATGTACTTAAATTAGGTTACAGATGAATCTCATAATAAAACAATCTCTAGTGGTTAATTAGAAAAAAACCAGATAGAGGCATTTTTACCGCAAGTACTCATCCGAATGAAAGAGCAACATTTTTGTCTGGTAACATTTAAAAGTGGAGCCTCTATTCACTTAAATTTAGTCTCTGTTTTAACTTCTTTAGGTGGCAATCCTGAAAAACCAAGAAACCTCAAAATAATCAGGACCAGCTCAGTTCCTCATGCAAAAACTGGGAAGAAAATTTATATTAAAAAAATTCTGGCAACATCACATTTCTGAGTTAGTGTTCAGTAGGTTTTTGTAGTTGTGTGTAAAGCAGTATTAAGATAGCAAGAGTTCTGAACTCATCAGTTGCATGCATTGGGTGCACTAGAAAGAGCAGTCATTAGAAGTGTGTACTGCAGTGGTGCCTTCCGACATGCCAGAGAATTGCCTTCGTGACTACAAAAGAGAAGTTGACAACAAGACTACTGATAGGCAAGAGCTCAGATAAAGACTTTTTTTTTGCATAATTTCCCAAGAATGGAGAAACAAAGTACTAGTAAAACACCTCAAGATGATAGAGCTTAACACCAAAACAAAAAAGTCTCACTGTTATGATGAAGTTATTCATGCTTGAGAGACAACAAGCTGTATAACTTGACCTTAACCTGCCTTAGCTGGCAGCCAGGCAGCCTTCAATTCAGCTAGAGAAATGCAGCCCACACAGACCAGCATACTTTTTGTTCACAAGCACACAATGACAAACACTGAGCACATGGCTTAGAACAAATAAACTCATTCTGTTCCAAAGAACTGAAAGGCAAGTAGAAAATGTGATTACTATTTAGTGACTTCAGTAGGACTGCTCAGAGACAAGCCGCCACACCTTTCTGAAAGCAGGCTATGAGCTGAATTTCAGAGTACCTTAGGCTTAAATAAAAAGTTCAAGAATTCTGTGAAATTACGCAAATGCATGACTCAGGAATTGATATTGCACCTCATCTGCAACATTCCAAACTCTGGCACTATCTAAAAATGTTTTACAAAGAGCTGTGCAAAGCCTTCCTCATGCTAGGTTAAGCAGCATTTTCAAATATCAGGATAACTTCAAAACTAAACTGCAGCAGCTAGAGCTAAGTAAATAAAAGTAATTCTGCTTCTCTCCCGTAGAAGACCAAAGACTTCCAAGCTGCATTCAGATACAGAATGTGCACACTAATCTGATTTTGAAGCTTTGAGGTACTCCTGTTAAAATAGTCAATAACTAAGCTCACTGTTTTGATCTGACAGCAGTCAGGATGCCAGAGCCTATCACCATGTCCTCTTTTGGGAAAGCACAGCCTCATCTGTAAGCTTCTCAAAAGCAAATAAATTGCAGTAAAAATACATTTTGAAGACAGTTATTTAAGGCAATGAGGTACAGGTGAAAAAGAAGCAATACTCACACCTTCAACATGCCAACCCATGGTTTTGGTCTAGAAAAATATAAACCAGAAAACTCCTTCAGACGCACAATGTGCTCAGCATGGTACTCAGGTATTCTCACATAAATCAGAAATGTCTGTATTAAATGAAGGCTGCTTACAAAGATATAGAACAGCTACAATCCTAGGTATCAATACAGGCTGGGGGTGAGGAAATTGAGAGGAGCCCTACAGGAAAGGACTTGAGGGGTACTGATGGACAAGGAGCTGGACATGAACCAACAATGCATGGTGCAGCCCAGAAGGTCAACCACATCATGGGCTGTATCAAAAGAGCATCCAGCAGGTCAAGAGAGGTTATTCTGCCACTCTGCGCTGGTGATATTTCACTTGGAGGACTGTGTCCAGCTATAGGATCCTCTACACAACAAGGGCACAGACCTGCTGGAGCAGGTCCAGAGGAGGGCCACAAAGATGATCTAAGGCTGGGGTACATCTCCTACAAAGCCTGTGTTGAAAGAATTTGGGCTGTTCAGCCTGGAGAACAACAGGATCTGGGGAGAACTTACAGCTACATGACAGTATCTAATGGGGACCTACAACAAGGCTGGGGAAGGACTGTTTAGAAGGGCTTATAGCAATAGGACAAGGGGCAATGTTTTGAAACCAGAGCAGGGTAGATTTAGGTTGGGCGTAAGGAGGAAGTTCTTTGCAATTAGAGCGGTAAAATACTAAAACAGGTTGCCCAGGGATGTGGTCACGGTCCTGTGTCTAGAGACATTCAAGATCAGACTTGACGTGGCCATGGGCAGCTTTATCTAGTTGGAGGCGGTCCCTGCTCACTGCAGGCAGTTGGCCAGGATGACCTGTGAGGGTCTCTTCTTAACCAATACAATCTGAGAATCTGTGACTATAAAGAAAACCTGTGCAGGGCCAAAGGACATACTTATGAAGAGCTGTATTATCATACATACATCCATGAATATAAGGTGTCAGATTTCAGAAAAAGCTCTCTTAAAACTACCCACTTCAGTGCAGTAGATCACACATTGCTAAATAGGCCACGAGCGTGCTAAGCACAAGTTAGTTCCTGATAAGGTTTATTTGTGCATTTTTAACATTGATAGAAATTTGAAATTTGGCCTTCTCTGAACCCACAAGTAATGCCATATGCACTGAACTGGCCTAGGTAGATAGGAAAGTAGAATCAGTTCCCCTTGAGTTTTATTAAAACGAGGAGTTATCCGATATTACTGAAGCAGAACAGCCAACATTTTTCAAGTCCATATTCAAAGCCATAAGATGATTTATATTTGATACAAAAACTTCTATGTTTTGGGAAAAAAAGTGGGCTTGAAATCTATAACAAGAAATCCTTGATTTTCTAATCTGGTTTTGTTTGATGGAGAAAACCATATATCAGGATTTTTCTACCTTTTGTGATACAGGTTTAGCTTCCTTCATAAAACCTTCTTCAAATGGGGTAATTTCCCATCTAAACATCAACTTGCATTTTCGCTGGTGACAAACTGAAGACACATTCACTGCCACAGAACTCCAGCTTTGAAGCACAACGCTCAAAAGACAGCTAATGTGTCATATTTAGATAGCACCATTGTTATTGCTTTAAGCACTTCAAATATGAAATGAGTAATTTTCAACATCAAATTAAGCACAGATTTTACAGAGGAAAAAAAATGAGTGTGCTTCTTCTGTGCTCCTTATGTACATAAATATGCACAAAAAATTGATCTAAACATTCTAAGCATATTATTGGCCCAATAAAATATTGCAGTAGATTTCTTCATGAAGAAGTCTGCAGCAGCAGGTATTGAATCTGATAGCTGTTTCCCATAAAAGAGAAACCTGAATAGGAACCTGATGTATCATAGTATTTGGAATGCTGAAAAACTACAAGGTGTCTTGGTCACAAGGTGTAATCAAGGCCACAATCATAAAAAGTCAGAACTATGCTAGTAGTTACTCCATCACTTCTGCACATTTTACAACCCTTTTCAGAACTAGTCAACAACTAGTCAATCTGTTTTTCAGTGAAGATGGATTGCTCTCTAGTGATTCACTGTGCAGTGCACAGCACTAAGCAAGGAAGGAAAACTAACACAGATTTATCTTTGTAATTCCTTAAAAACAATCAAAAAATCAAGTAGTCCACCATGGATTGAAATTAGTGAGACCAGCCTATATGTAATTCTGAATTTCTTCAGACAACAGAAGGGTTGAAATACGGAAAAAAAAAAAAAACTGTCAGTGGTGATAATATAAACTATGCACTGTAAATCAGCTCAGAACGAACTAGACTATAACTTTTAGAACAAAAACCAAAGCACTATCTGGACAATTTTGACTTACTTTGGCCAATTGTATTTTATGATATTCCAAAAACTTTGGCAGGCTGCTTGCAGGATCTGTTTTCTCTAACTATTGCTACTAAAGAATGTTTTCTTCATTTGTAGCCTATGATTACCTTTTTTTGGGTGGGCAGGAAAGGAATAATGTTCTGTTCTGCCCTAGATCTACTTCTGCATGCTGAGCCTGTGTATGAGGCTGATAAGAAACAGAAAAATAAGCACACGTATAAGATCTGCTTTCCTAAAAATAAATAAGAATCAAGAAACAGTGCTGAGTCTCACATGCTTTGCTCCTCACACTGTTCTACTACTGCGCTTTCAAGGTCTGCAAGTTCTGTACTGTAACTTCCATAAATATTCTGTACTTTTTGAACTGCTTAACAATTCCCAAGTTGAAGGGTTTGGATTCTTTCCTTTTTACATGTTTCCAAACCAAAGGAACAAGAACAACAATAAAAAATTAATAATTCCTTTGCATTCTGGATAGATTCAGTTACCTTGACACCTCAAAGACCTCAGTAATAATACTGCAGTTGCTGTTACTTCAGAAAGGTGAAAGACCTGTAGCACGCTTGCCAGTCCCATGCTGCTCTCGAAGAGCTCTCCCAAGACCCCAGAGCATCCAAAAAGGACATCTCCACAGACAACCACATGGGTTCCTCTCACGCACCTATGTTTATAGCCCATATCAGTCCTAAGCACACTGAATTCCACTTCTTGTCTATCTGTATGCAAATATCCACAGATAATAAGCTACATGCACAAGGATATTCATGCATCCATTTCAAAAAGCCTGACTTCCAAGCTACATAAAATGGCAACCACACACATTCATACTTAGCAATGCTGTATTGTGATAAGGATATAAGCTTGCGACACCAACCAAGCAGATGCACACAAAGTAATGACTATGACCAAGCAGATGCACACAAAGTAATGACTACTAAATGCCTACTAGCATTTGAATTATCTGAACAGGCCACTGAATAACTTGAATATATAAGCATGACAAGACAGCTAGCTGCCTATACTGCTATCCTTATTAGAAAATTTTACAACCAGATGTTCTTTTTATTTAACACTGGGGGAAAACACTGCTCTTATATTTTAACAAAGTTCCTTTTTATGGCAACAGTAATTGCACTTCAGTCCTGAACTCACAGCAAAAATTCTCACGCTTAAGGCTTTCTAGTGCCTGGCTGTACCCTTAGAGCTGCTAAGTCAATTGGAAACAGAAAGTACAGGGATATAGATAAAAGATTACATAAATCAGGGATAAGAACACAGAAGCATTAGAACTGTGTATTTTTTAGTATCACTTCAGATGGACTCAATTGGGTATGCCATCTGTGGATAACAGGACTGAAATTCCCACGTCTGTTTTATTTTTAAATATACCTGTTGTGTTTGACAGAAGAGTATGAAAATAGCAAAACCAGGAAAGGTATCATGCAGCAATATTTCTTTTGTTCTTTCACAGCCTGTACTATCATCTAGTTTGAAGTGGCAACCACTAAGAGTGTGTGGAGCACTTCACAGCTCTCATTGCCAGACCTTGCTCGACTCAAAAGAATCACCACTTATTTAAAAGCACATTTATCTAGATGTCGTGTTTACTCAGAGCTTTTAAACTTGAAAATGCAGCTCTGAAAGAGAAACTATGATCCTGCTCTTTAGTTCACTTATCTCATTTGTTAAACACTGCTCACATGTAAGACTGCTCCTCAGCCTCCATAACAAAATGGCTTTCCAAACTGGGCTTAAAAATGATCTCTGGATTCTTAGGGCAAAAAAGAAAATGATGCAGTGTCAGAGTATGTAATCTATACTCTCCCTTTCCCACTTGCCAATCATTTCTCGGTCATGGCCCTACACAGCTAGAGTTTGACACAGGGACCATGTATTTCCTCACCACTCCACTCATTCTGCATTATGTAATAGAAGAGCACTTCATACTCAGTATGTTTCAGATAAACAACATGATCTACTGAAGTATTGAGCACATTTTTTCCCCGCATACTGTTGACCTGAAAGTGATCTTCTGTGCTACTGTTTCCACAGAACCACTCCCAAATGCCTTGAACACTTAGCTGATATTTCTGATACTGCCTTTGATCTTTCTGTGTTTCTACTTCTCCAAGCATGACATGAAAGCAACATTCCTGTATTCTTTTACATTTGAAATCAGCTGTATTTCAAAGCTCGGGTGTCATCATGACAACTTTATGTGATCTCCAGTGAAATATATCTGCTCAACAGATGTGAAACTGATCTTTTGTTTCGCTATTCAGTTTAAAGCCAGATACATAAATAATTGAATGAGATGGTGCTTTGTAATGATGCCCTAGTATTTGTCAAATTTTTGGAAGTCAAAACCCTGTCACTGACTACCTGCTTCAGGATAATGCTGAATGATTTGTTTTCCTCACTAACAGCTTTAGTGCATGCTACTACTGCACAGGAAGTACAGAAATGGACACAGAAGACAGGACTTTGCATTTAAATTGCATTCTTGCAGCCATCTTGGTAGCCTTCTACATACATTCTCTTGCCACTGAGAGGACAGATCCAGTAGGGCCACTTCAAGTGGGGAAGCAGCAGCAATTCACCTACAATTAACTTCATAGATGGAAAGGTTTGATTCTACACCCTTCTGCTTGTAGCATGAGAATCCCAACTTTACATCCCAAAGCACCCCAGCAGCAGTTACATGCAAGGGCTCAAGAATCAGGTTAAGAAGCACATTGAAAGAACTTAAATTTCCAAAAGCAGAAAGAAAATTAGGTCTTGATATATATTTCACTGAGTTTTATACTTTTAAAAATCAAGGGTAGAAATTTGACAGAATGGCAGAAGGATGATGAAAAAAATGCAAAAAGTAAGGAGACATCAGGTCAGAGAATAGAGAGCAACACTGAGTTTCTGGATGTTAAGCCTAACCAAAGCCTTCTCAGACTTCTTTGAGCTTTATCACATCAATGACTTAAATTTACTTCTTAAGGGAAAAAAATTAGTAAGGTCTAATCACAAGAGAGGAAAAATACATTCTATTCTCCATTTCCTCTGCAATCACTAGACTACAGGGCCTGCTTTCTGGTTTATGAGCTCTCTAGCTGCATGAAATTTTCCCCATGTGAGTGCCCATTTTCATCATTGTCAGAGCAGCTGAAAACAGTTTGTGGGGCCCCTGCCTCTCCACAAAGAATCAGCCATTGCAGGAAGGTAAGTACCAGCCTTAACCCAACAATCTCTCAGGAGCAAAGCCCACAGTGCCAGTAACCTGAACACGCTTCACACCAAAACCCAAATTCTGTAATTTTAGTTAACTCTTCTCCCAGAAAGTGAAGAACTGGTGAAATCTAAACTCTTACAGATGCCACAGTTTGCATCCTCCTGGTATAAGAGTGACTGGTTATCAAGATAAACTTGCAAATGTATTAGGTGTTTTAGAATACCACTGTTGGGATGCTAGAAAAGGAGACAGCAGTAGGTTCTCCTCTATCACTTATTGTTCTTTAGTTAAGTTTAAACTTTATGTATACTGTAAGTTGTGTCTGGATGTTCTGTCTGCTGAGTACCATCTCTTATTTCTCTCTGATATTTGGAAAGTATCAAGAAATCAAAAGTTACAATGAGCCCCAGTGCTTCCCTACTGCAGGACTCATTTACATATGGCTTACTATAATTATTCCTCAGGTGTTAAGAGATTCATTGAAATAAAACAGATACAGTAACAAAGGTATATTCACCAATGTGTTTTTTGAATCAACCATATAAATATTTACTCATTACAATCTTTCAGAAGATTAACTAAGGAAGTAGTTCAAGTTCAAATCCCTGTTTCATTGCAAAGTTAAAAGACTATTCCACATACATCACACATCCAAGCAGGAAGTACAGGTAAATATTAAACTTGTCTAGAGCACTGGGAAACACTCAGGAGCATACCATACATACAAGGAACAGAACAGGAATGCTGGGCAGTCAGCTATCATTCTCTCAAGCTGAAGGATATTTTTCCCTTGTGGAGCTTGTCTTTCATGAGCATCACTCCATATCATAAACTGATGAGTGTTCCCAAGCCCCAGAGCAGAAATACAAAACAAGTCAGTGCCCTTTGTAAAAGGCTTGGATGGGAATTCGAGATCTCTTTGTCTCTTCCACATCCCTACAACACCAAAATTGGCGTCTATTCACTTAACAGGTAATTTGACTAGTTTTATACCGTTTTGCAAAGAACATTCCTTAAAGCTACTAATAAAGCAAGCATCAGAGGAACTAAAACCAAAGTGAGCTCTTCTTGTTGCTGCAGACTCACAGGATTTCTTCCATCACTTTGCCTTCATTACGCTTTAAACTTGATTCCAACTCCTACACGGCATGAGCATAGATTGGTAACTGAGGCACAGGGCTGAAGCTCATTACATGTTGTTCAGTGCTCACACGGACACTGATTTCCACTCTTAACCATGGACATCGTGAGAGAGAAAAGCTCATTTGCCTCAGCACAGAGACTAATACAGTGAGGACATGTGACCTCACATTCTTTGAGCAGACTTTCATTTCAGTGCATTTCAAATATTATTAATAAACCAGATCAGGTTAATTTTATTTCAGTGTCACGGTAAGGCAAATTTTTGTCCTATCTTTCCAAAAGAGAAGGCAAAACAATTTCAGTTCCAGCTAAATTATAGTCTTTATGATTTGGAAACAACAGCTGTAGTTTTCGCTTAGTTTATTATTTGCCTATAAAGTTCCTCACAATTCTACTAATTTAATTTTACCCCCTCAAACAAGTTTTATAAACATAAACTCTACCTAACATGTTTGCATGAATGCAAGGAGCTTTTGGTAAGAACACCTGCACAGAAGGAATGAACTTCATCCCTGACATCACTGTCCCTACAGTCCCAAAATCTTCACTGTACTGAAATCTTCAGTTTTCCTTTTGCAAAAATTAAAAAACTCAAGTGAGCTAACTTAATCTGAGAAACAGAACAGCTGCTAAACATGGGAAAAGAAGGTCAGTCCTCTTAGCTCAATCCATTTGGATGAGTCTTTCTATAAGAGATAATTTGAGGAGTAAGCACCAGTAAGACCCATCCATTTAGTTATTCTTACCTCAATAATATACAAAACTACATTCTTGTAGAAGCAATATAGTATGCACTTTGTAACACGATTGTAACTCCAAGCTCCATGGACCAGTAACAGCTTCTCCAGGTAGGAAAACTGAAAGAGGCAAAAAAATGTTTTCACATATATGAAGAACTGTTTAAAGAAAAAAAAAAAATTAAGTTGGTTGAAGCAAATTCCTGTGCACAGCAAAAAAACACCAACAACCTTCAGGTGAGTTATGAATACTGTTCTTCAAGCACAGTATATAGACAGCTTAGCAGAACATACATGCAAAAAAGCAACAAAAAGTATTTACAAGAAAAGCATTTTTTGGTAGCAAAACCTCTGAATTCTTTTAAGTAGTCTTCACTGGATGTAAACAACAAGAAGTCTTAGTATATTAGTATTCTGGTAGAAAAATGAAGTGAGGTTACCATCAACTAACCTTGAACGTAAATGTGAACTTTCCATTTCATACTCAAAGAACATTCCCCTACGTGAGGGCTTACAAAGCTCGGAACCTCTTTTCTCTGTGTTAAGTGAAAAGTCTGGTCATTATTGACTCTCTTAAATTGAAATAAAATGCATCAGGCAGGGAACAAGTGGAAAAACAGAAATGCATAGATTATACAGAACAAATGCTATATTAGCATTTTCAGCCCACAAAAAGTATGCAATTTTGTGTTATACAAAGAACTTAAACTAATGACTAAAGAAAGGAGTGTTTGCCAAAACGAGCAAGTCAATGAGTCTTGTAAAAACTGATACCTTCCAACACTAATTTGAACTGCAGGTACAGCTCAAATTCAGCTTCTTGATTCTGCAGTCTTGAAAATGGACTTGTGTAATTTTCTAGGCTTGGCACTGTTAACAAACTTTATGACTTGCTGTGGTGGTTTGGGAGTTCGCCCCCCCCTCCCCAGCCCTGATTCACCAGCACACTTGCAGTACTCCTCTTCTGTTCAGTTAGAGACAGCTCAAACTGGTGACCAAATTTACTGCTCAGCATGTGTGCACCTGAAGGGTTCCCGGACACTAAGGCAGGACCATCGTTTGCTTTGCTTCCTTTTCTATGAAGTGACTTGATAGGAAAGCTTGACCTAAATTGAAATTCTAGACCATTTATTTTAACCAAAGCTTATTTGAAGTCGAAAGCCACAGTAATAATTAGGACTGTCATGAGAACTCTGCTCCCATGATCTCCAGCACTGCAATCACTGAACCACAAATCCTGTAAGAACAGCCTCTCTCCCATGCATCAGTAACTCAGATTTGTTAGGATACTCCATCAAGAAAAGAGAGAAAACGTGAATCAAGCTGCACAGTTCAGTCTTTGCCCACCTTGACTCAGGACTGAAAGTGGGACAATCACAGGGGAGTAACTGACTTACTAGATGCCTGATGCTTCATGGCTACAACTTTTCTCATCAGAATTCACTAACAAAATACATCAGCAGTGACGGGAAACCTGCATCTACATCCGAACAAGTCACTCCAAACAACTCTCTGAGAACACACATACCCTAAAAGCCTCTCTCTCTGCTGAGTCTAACAAGTCACTCTCTCAGATGTAGTCTTTTCTGGAGCTCAGTGAAGGAAAAATCCTGCCATTAAGGGATAGGACATACAGTTAAGACAGTGAAAATGAATTCAAAAATGCAAGCCAAAATTTCCAAAAGAACGCTGAAAACATAAACATTTAAGAAAGAACTCTTCCTGGTTAAGAAAAAGAAGCAGTTCCTAGACACCAGATGCTCTCTGGATTAAAAGGATAGCGCCTTTTACTGAAGAAAAGAAAGTTATAAAATTCTACTACTGTCTTTCTAAACAGTTAGGTCATTTGATCAGGGAATTCTCTAAACATGGACCACTAGTGCAGTATCATTTCAAGGAGAAAGGATGATTCAAACAGATGCTCCTTGCACCTGTGGAAGATATTTGGAGTAGAATCATACCCAAGTTGCTGTTTTATGTTTGTTTGGTTTATGCTTTGATTCCCCTTGGACTCTGTACAAGCCTATACAGAGACTTACTCTTCCAGAAATGCATACTTCTGGCACCACTGTATTTGAAATATCATTTGAACATGAGATGCTATGAAAAAATGGTTATCTTAAATTACTCAATAAGAACATACTCTGCCTTCAAGGCATGCACATACAATAAGGCTTTAGCTGGAGTTATATGTCTTTGCTTAAAAAAAAAAAAAAACAAACAAAAAAACCAAAAAAAACACCCCATGGAGACGAAGTTTTCCTTTTGAACACTCTGAAGCACACATTACCATACAGTATTAGTCTTCTTCACAAGAAGGACTCCTTGCTATGTTTTCTGATCAGCACAAAGCTTTCCTGTAAAATCAAACCAAAGAACCCTGGACAGTTTCATAGTGTTCGACTAATTTTTGAAAGATAAAATTCTACACTGCTGTGATCAGCTTTTATTTTATACCAAAACAAGAAGATTTAATGCTATTATCAGTAACTCCCTGACTGGAACTTAAAGTTAGAGCAATTCACTCCCACATTCTAATACTAAATGCAAAAATGGGAGGGAAGGGGCGTGGGAGGGTGTTAATGTGAGAGTACCACATGAATATAGAACTACTTCTTGAGATTTAACATTACTGCAACTAACATAAAAAGAATTAAGGGAGCCTTTATGGACAAAAGTCACTGCTTATGTTTACTTATTAGAATGGAAGCAATAAATTAATCTAAAAAAAGTAAAGAACATTCAACTATGTCATACAGAAGTAGTAATGTATAGTCTAATAAAGTTAAAAATTTGGAAGATACCACAGACTTTGATTATGAAAGTTGCAATAAGTACTTTGGAATATTACTGTTTATGACAGAATAAGGCCTTGATAAAACAGCCTAGGATACACTTGGTGAAAGGTCTTGGTTATATATTATGAGAGTTGTGCTGCCATTCAGAGAGACTTAGGCAGGCTGGAGAGTTGGGCAGGGAGAAATTTAATGAAGTTCAACAGGGGCAAGTGTAGAGTCCTGCATCTGGGAAAGAACAATCCCATGTATCAGTATAGGTTGGGGACTGACCTCCTAGAGAGCAATGAAGGGGAGAGGGACTTGGGAGTCCTGGTGGATGGAAGGATGGCCATGAGCCAGCAGTGTGCTCTTGTGGCCAGAAAGGGCAATGTCATTTCAGGGTATATTAGAAGGGCTATGGTTAATAGGTTGAGGGAGGTTCTCCTTCCCCTCTACTCTGCCCTGGTGAGGCCTCATCTGGAGTATTGTGTCCAGTTCTGGGCCCCCAGCTCAAGAAGGACAGGGAGCTGCTTAAGAGAGTCCAGCACAGAGACACAAAAATGATTAAGGAAGTTGAACATCTTCCTTATGAGGAGAGACTGAGGGAGCTGGGGCTTGTTAGCTTGGAGAGGAGGAGACTAAGGGATGACCTCATTCATGTTTATAAATATGTAAGGGGTGTAGTGCCAGGAGGATGGAGCCAGGCTCTTCTTAGTGATGCCCAGTGACAAGACAAGGGGCAATGGGTGGAACTTGAGGCATAGGAGGTTCCATGTGAACCTGAGGAAGAATTTTTTTGCTGTGAGGGTGACAGAGCACTGGAATCAGCTGCCCAGGGAGGTTGTGGAGTCTCCCTCTCTGAAGATATTCAAGAACCACCTGGATGCATTTCAGTGTGATCTGGTCTAGGTGATCCTGCTCTGGCAGGGTGACTGGACCAGATGATCTTTTGAGGTCTCTTCCAGCCCCTGATATTCTATGATTCTATTCAAGCCTAAAACCCAGGGTACTTCATCAGACCACTGATCAGAGAGTCAATGCAAAAGGGCCACTCTGCTTCGCAAGACGGTTAACACAATAAACAGTTATCTGTTTAAACAGCAGCATCATCCATGCCTTTTCAAAATTTCGCCTTCTAATGAAACTATCAAAAGATTATACTTTTTATCACTTGGTAGAGGAAATCTGCCTACATCATGCTAGCAGGAAATATCAGCTGATGTTCACTAAGACGACAATGGATCTTCTCTGATTCCCTCAACTGTAAATAATATTCAGAGAACATTCACAATCTCTTTCCTTTCTTATGTGTCTTTTTAAGTCTATTCCACACCTTTGTTTCATCATGTTCCAGAGCACTCCAAATTCCTTCCTTCTACCCTCGCCCCCAACAGGTTTCAATGGGGAGGACAAGGTGGTGTGAAAACTGATTCCCCACCCCTGCCCTGCAGGCTTGAAGCAGGGAACAGCCAAAGGTGCCTTTCCATACCTGTGCTGATGCATGTGGAACCGGGCTGGTGGTTGGCTGGGTTTTCACACCCAGTATAAAATGGCAAATGGTCTAGAAATGCATAAACAGAGTAAGGGAGATGGGTAGAGGGTCCCGCCTTAAGAGTCTCCTGCCTTGACAGAGCTCCTGTTTTGGACCGTCCTCGCTTTTGGAAGGCTCTTACCTTTTTACATGGCTCTTGGTTTTGCACTATCCCTGCCTTTGGACAGTTCTCATTTCTGCACCACTCTGTGAAAATTTGCAAGCTTGGCAAGTCCTGGAGTCCTTTTGAGAGAGCTGCCAGAGGCACCCATATCTGTCTGCTATCAGACCATACAGCAGCCGATTTCCTGGCTGCTATTTCAAACCGGGGAGACCCAAGCAGTTTGGCTCTCCCCTGCTGCTGCTGAGGTAGCGTCACTTCAACAAACCCCTGTCTTGTGGCAGTTGTGTCTTGAGACACTTCTGACTTTGGTGGCTTTTCCACCTGCCTTAGATTTCTGCTGTGTGGATCCAGACTATTGGATATTGCTTGCAGCGTCAGAAGGCAGGCGAGCCGCAGAGAAATCCAGCAAGGGATCATCTCCAAATACCTATCTCACCTTTGTGAGTAAAGCCTGCTGGTCCCTTAATTCTCTGCTCAACCTGATTGATAGTTTGTTTATAGCTTAGCCTTTTCCATTTCCGGAGTTTTTAAATCTCTGAATTTATCCATAACATCCTGTTGAAGAATTCCTGATCAAATTAGAGCCTGTAAATAAATCTAAACTAGTTTTGTATATAGTTTGGGGGCAGGGCTGTCAGGAAAATAAAATAATTCTATTTTTATAGTTCCTGACTCAGCCACATTAATTCCCTGCATCCACAACACTGCCATAAACAAAAAAAGTTTTATTACTCTCCTTCTTAGGTGAAGTAATCAGTGCTGAAGTTGATGGGGTAGTTTGGGAGTACTCACCCAAACAGCATTCAAAACAACATATGTAAAATGAAAACACTGGCCAGGTCTCTAGAACTGTGACCAGTTCTTGGATATGTCATGGGAAAAAAAAACACCAAACCACACACACACAACAAAACAAAACAAAAAAAGGAAAAATAAAGGAGGAAACGCCTCAAAATAAGAATTTCCAACTAGTCAAACTCATACACACCTGGTTATAATGCCTACTGGTAGTAAGAGAGAGGAGTTTGTACCAAAAGAGATAAGTTACACTTAAAAACACACTAACATAAGCATCACAAAAAGTACTTCTCCCTGATCAATGAAGAATCAAAACATTGCACAGCTATCGGGTAGAAAACTGAAACTTTGAGGGAAGGTGAAGCTTTGCCCTGAAGCATATAAATTCTTAATAACAAATCCCCAAAGATCATCCAAGACAGCTGTTTTAGACAGCCATCAGGAAAAGGAAACAAGCAGAGATGCTCCTAGCATGAAGGCTAGAAACCATCAAGCACTGCACTGGCTGCACAGCACACCTCTGACAACAGGACATAGCAGTTGCTCTTTTTTTCTTCTGACCTGTGCAATAGCATAATCCGAGCAATTAGTTGCCTGCATGCCCTCGTTGCCACTGATCCCCACTCCAACGTGAGCTGTCTGGATCATTCCTACATCATTGGCACCATCACCAATGGCAAGTGTTATGGCATTGACGTGTTTCTTCACCATGTCTACTATTTCAGACTTCTGGAGAGGAGATACTCTGAAAAGGAAAGAAAAAGGTGTCAGTTTCTAACATGCTAAGCAATATGCCTTTCCCAACAGAACAGCTGTAATCTACATTTAGAAGTAATCAACATGCAGTTGCTGGGAAGTTTCTTTATTCACCAGTTAGGCTTCAGACTGTGTGCCAGACTATTTCAGAAAACAAAAGCAGCTTTAAAAATAGCTTCATATTTATGTACTTGCTCATGTTGTATGCAAAGAGAGACCAAATAGACATGAAAGACTTAGAAGCTTTGCTCTCCTCCCTTGAGTCCACCTGATGCGCTCTAGCATAGACAAGCGATGTGATATTGGGAACACTGGTGAAAAGTTCCCTCTGGCTACGACAGTTTACAGATTAGCACTACAGGCTTCCCTGTCTGCTGCCAACAGTCCATCTTCATCCAGGAGAAGAAAAAACACTGGTACATTCGGAAAGTAACACAGAGACATTTTCACTAGTTGGGAAAGAGCTACTGCAGATTTACCCCATTCCCTCCTCCAGCTTACTTCCTCACTTGCCAAACCATCTTTCCAGCTTCAGACTACATAGTTCAGATTAGAAAAAAGTAAGGTCTTTCCCTGATTTCACATGTGCCCCATGTGCTGCTGCAACTCGGACTTCGATGATGTTCCTCAATTCCCAATGCAAGAACATAAGGCTGATTACATGGCAGCTGAATATTTTTATGATATTATTTTTATCAGTACCTGATCCTTCTCTCATTTTACATCAGGTACTGTTATATAAAAAAATTACGGAATTCAACAGAGTTAAATCAGTGAGAAGTGGAAAAATAATCAGGACTAGGTTGCTAAATTGAGTAAGACACTCAAAATGTCCTCTTTTTCATGAAAAAGCTGGATCAGGTTATCAAATCATATGAGGTACTCTAGAAATACCTACATGTAGATGAAATATTTCCATTCTAACCCCATCTGTACAAACAACCCTAATTCCTTTCCCCATCAGTTTTACTTAAAGTTCCAAATTATTTTATATTCCCTTTAATAATGCTTTAGACAAAACTTTTCCACATCTCAGGTCAGCCACATAAAACTCAACACAAAGAATGTAATTGATACCTGAAAGCCTTACTATTAAAATGGGAGGAGAAAGGGGAGCTTGGGGAATGGGAGAGGCAGAGGTTTTTCACATGGTATTTTTTCCAGAGCATAAGTCCTGTGGGAGCAACTTACACAGCCTTCTAACACACTAGGTTGGATTAACCACTGATCAAAAACCTCAGACTTATCTTGTTCTGCACTTAGCTTTATAGCCTTGATTTTGTTCAGTGATGATCATCTCTTAAAATAACTTGAAGAGTAATTAGAGGAGAAAGAGCTTCTAAGGAAGAATTGGTGGGCTCAAAATTCTCATGTGAACTAAACCACCTGAAAAGTCTAACAGCTGTCCTCTTCTTAAAAGCTGAAAACAGGAAAAAGTTGACTGGGCCATAAAATTTACTTAATACCACTAGATAGATTTATTAAGCACTCAACTACCTGGCAATAAAAATACACTTGGCACTGCAGGGACTCAGTTAAATTAGCAACACAAAGTCCCCAACACACTAACCAAGCTACAGTGCATGAAAGGTGGCAGTTTGTAATTATGAAGCAGCTCTGAATACAGTGTGCATCAAATTTTAACTTCCCTCTCATACAAAAAACACTTGCACACACATTCTCGTCTTCTACCAGCCTCCCACTCCTCTGGCACCATGCCCCTCAACATTCACATAATTAAGTACTAAAGCATGGAACAAGGAGCCAACAAAACGGGAAGCCATAAAATGGGAACTCCAGAGAGACTTAGAGTCATTGCTAGAGGGATGAACCAGACAAGTGCACAGAACCCCAATGCCAGCCCCAGGGGCACCTTCAGTGCACAGGACTGCAGCCCCCCCCATACAGTTATTTCATTGCAGCTGAGCAATGTGCATATTTGTTAACATGCTCCTCAGACATACACATCTCTCAGAAGTTCAGCTGATGTTCATTTAGTTTTCAGATACAAGGGAACAGAAATAGCTAAGCCCTCTGGAATCAGATATGCTTAAAGTAACAGGGGAGTGAAAAAAGACAGACTGTGAACAGCATCTCTGATTGTGTACTTCACTGATTGTGCTACTTTAAACTAGTAGCTTGTCTACACACACTCCAGACATGATCAGAATGCGATAGACATCTCAGGCTTGTTCTAGTGCAGTGTAGCTGAAACACATCAGGCAAACTAATATATCCTGCATTCACTTCTGTGCTTGCAGGGTAGGTGTGGCTTCAGATTAAGTCAACTGTGCCATTAATGACCTATTATTTGTCAAATCAATGGAATACCTTAATATAAATGCATTTATCAACTACCACATAATGTACACTGATTGTGTTTTTACTGTCTTTACCAAATAAAGTTAATTTTGCCCACAGTTATACAACACCCAGCTAAAGACTAACATCCTTATATGCCTAGTAAGATTAAACAAGCTACAGGAAATATTAGATATATACTTTAAATACCAAAAACATTTTATCTTGTTAAACCAAGTGCAGAAATCTAAGCCAAGATTTCAGCAAAGTGTTGATTAGAGCTGTATACTCCAAACAGAAGCTCTACAGCAAACATCCTCTTTGATACCTCCTCATCACATATAGGTTCTAGTGCAGAGAACATGTATTGCTGCACACAGTACCTTAACTATAAAAATTGAAAATTCGGATGGCTGATTTCCTGCAGTGCTCACTGCTCTTGAAACTATCTCTCTCAGCCTCCAAACCCCTTCTCTGCTTCTTGTAATCTATTTGGTACCAATGCACTGCATTAGACTATATTAATCCCCTTAGCCAGACGAGAGCTGTGGCTGATAGCTGCACACTTGATAGGTTGTCTATATGAATAACTGCAAGATTACAGTATGGGACACTATTAACCTACAGCTTCCCTCAGGGTGATATCTTGGAAGGGGAAGAGGAAGAGCCAGATTCACAAAGATTCCTCAACCAATGAATACATTCAAAGCATAAAGCACAAGCAAAGCGCTAACTACTAAGGAGAAAAATCTTGTAGCACCAGGCAATTATCACTTGGGGGTGCAACGTCCCTGGCTGTCACTGCAGTGCTCACTGCGACAGATAAAAATCAACTTAGTCTAGACTGATTCTCTCTTTTGTACATACTTCTGGGGAAAGAAAAAAAAAAAGTCAGGTTTCCAATACCACAATTACGGCTACAGGATCAAGTCTTTCAATTCTTGCTCAAACTGCTTTCTTGAGAGCCTGAATTTAACCTACTCAAGAGACAGATAGCCTGGGGTCTAGACTACGCCTTTACAAAGTTTATCATTCAACATTTGGGTGGGCAATTCAAAACATTCATGGATGATGGAAGGAATACATGAAGTTAAGTGTCAGTCATGCAGAAGACCTGCTACTTGCCCATGTCTGAGATTTCTTTCCAGTAGCCATGCTCTTGAGAGGGTGTAAATTAATATGGGGAAAGAAAAGGTTCTCCTCAGTCTTTATCAGCACTTTTAACAGATCAGTGCAGAAAACTTTTTCCATCCTGAATGAGATGACTGATGCCTTGATATCACATTTCCACCCCCTCCCATGACAGAGGAAGTAGCAAGAAAAAACACAAAGCACTAAACATTGGGAAAAAACTGGAAGAGAAATGCAGCCCAGAGTCAGTGATTTTCAGAAAGATATGGACCTAATTATGTTCAGGTCACTTAAATCCACAAGGAAACTGGAACGAAGCAGGGTCTTAGTTTTCAGCTTTTATTGTTACTATCGGTACATACTTCAAGGTCTCTCTTGCACTTAGAGTCCACGAAAAAAAATAAAAGTTCAGGAAATGGTCCAGAAGTAGAACAGCTTATTTCCACAGATAATGTTCTATGTGGTTTCCCACTGACTTCTGCAGATCAACTCCAAATGTCTTAAAACCTTTGTTCTGCATTAATTCCTTCAGTCTAGGTACACATATTTATGAGCAAACTTCTTACCTGATATGTTCTGCATGTTTAGACAAGTTCTGCTCATATGTTTTAGTCTTGGGTAGTCCTGTGAGAAACGGAGTTGGACTCTATGATCCTCGTGAGTTTCTTCCTACTTGAGATTTCCTGTGCCCGTCCTCAACATTTTGTTGGGAAGATTGCTCAAGGTTACTGTTATTTCTTTAAGAAGAGAATTTAAGCATAGATGGAGGATCTTCCAGTTTAATTTTTTCCATCAGGGATACTTATGGGGGACCCAGAGCAACTGACAAACTCATAGCACCTCTAACATCTTTCAGTGAAAGATTTCACACACAAACCACCACAAATAAGTGTGGTGGTGAAATTTTCAAATCTAAATATAGGTTTCTAAATAAAATATTTTATTTTCCCAGCAAAATCTCTAAAACCTCAGAAGTAGAAGCAAAACATTAAGACGTGAATTTTAACCAAGCAAAGCAATGCATCAGAGCTTTAACTTCAATTTTTAATGTCCTGTCACTGATTTAAATGAATCTATCTCCCTGGCTAGATTTAACTCTGAGTTTTAGCTTTTCTGACCAGGCCTCTTGCTACTTGGACAGCTTCCTTATATGCGCCCCATTTCTAGCTGTCCTTTTCTTTGCATCTTGTAGAGTTTCTTTTTGTGTGACAGCATAGATAGGAGCTCCTTGCTCATCCAAGCAGGTCTCCTGACATTCTTTACTGCCTTCCTCTTTGCCAGTATACTTTGCTCCTGGGCATAGAGAAAGTGATCCTTGAATACGGACCAGCTGTCCTGGGCTACCCTTCCTTCCAGGGCTCTGTCCCATGATACTTTGGTCAGCAGATCCCTGAAGTAATCCAAGTCTATATACCCAAAGCCCAGGGTCATAAGCTTGGAATACATCCTCCTAGGTGTCCTGAGGATCTTAAATTCTAGCACATCACAGTCACTGCAACCAATGCTGTCCCTGAGCCTCACACTAATCACCAGCCCTTCCCTATTAGTGAGAACAAGATCCAGTATAGCACCTTTTCTTGTTGTTTTCTCTACTACTTGGAGGACAAAGTTGTCATCTATACATTCCAGAAACATCCTGGATAGCTGGTGCTTTGCTGTGCTGTCTTGCCAGCAGATGCGAGGGTGATTGAAATCCCCCACGAAGACCAGGGCCTGAGAATGCGAAGCTACTTCTGTTTGCTTACATAGGGCCTCACCTACTTGATTCTGCTGCTCAGGTGGCCTGTAACAGACCTCTACTCTAATATTACCTGTCCCTACCTTCCTTGTTATCTTAATCCATATGCTCCCAAACAGCTCATCATCCTTTCCCAGGTGAGCTCCACTGATTCCAGATGGTCACTAATGTAAAGGGCAATACCTCCTCCCCTGCCTGCCCTTCCTAAAGAGCTTGTACCCATCTATCCCTACATTCCAGTCATAGGAATTATCCCACCAAGTTTCAGTAACAGCCACTGTGTCGTGGCTTTGGAGCATCACAATGGCCCTTAATTCATCCTGTTTATTGCCCAGGCTGCATGCATTTGCATTGAGGCACTTCAGCTGGGCTGGCTATGCCACCCTCTTAGTCGAATCCCCCTTGATTCCCTTGGGGTGTCTCGATGCATTGCCCCTGGCTTGCCTCAGGGCAACAAATTGAGAGCCCTTACTAGTACTCCATCCCTCTGCCTTTGCTGTGTTGCCCCACTGTGTGTCACAGGTAGGTATGAGAGTGCTAACCCCTTTCCCCTCACATGTAGTTTAAAGCCCTATCAATGAGCCCTCCCAATTTCTTCCCCAGATTCCTTATCCACCTGTCGTGGTAGGCCTAAACAGACCAAATTAGGCTTGTGAATGTCCTGGCTCACCCAGGCATGTTTTTCTGCTCTCCCTCCTTCTGTTTTGAGGAGAGCAACCACGGGAAAAGGTACAAAGGATCTGGCGCCACTAAGTCTGGGGTCAGCCCAGCAACTGCGGTAAACAGGGTGCACAAGGTTGCCTTATGCAAGGCCCGTGATCTGCCCAAAAAAGGGTAAAGCAAGCCTATGGCTTCACCCAATATGGCCAAATCTTGGCTANTATATATTAATATTTTTGAAATATCGTCTCGCAGTAGCTAATTATCCCTTCCACGCCACCACCTCTGGGACAAATGGAACCAATTTGTTACTTGCAGCTCTGAACCACTGCATACTGAGCTGTGACTGTAAAACCCAAAGCCTTGTCAACGGCACTAGTCCCAGAGCCATGAACTGACCCATTGCCTCTTCCTATACATTCCCTGATCACTGATGTCAGGGGGATGAACAGAACCTTAGCTCCTGATCCCTTCACCAGTGCCCCAAGGCCCTGAAATGTCTTTTAACTGATTGCGAGTGTTTTATTGTTACATCATCACTACCCACCTGAAAGACCAGAAGCAGGTAATAATCTGACAGGAAAGACACCATCAGCACAACCAGTCTGTGTCACACAGGTCAGCTGCACTCCACGAGACATTATCAGCAGGAATTGAGAAATCGTTTCTTAATTCTGTCCCTATGCATATCAGTATTTATAGCACAGTTACAGATCCAAGAACACAACTGTAAATACTTCCCACACAGGCCCTTAAACTATCGCATCATTGCAGATGATGAAGTACACAGACATAACCCACAGACAGGAAATAAGAATGCAGCATTTGAAAAAACCAAACAACGCATTGCATTCAAGCCTGAAGGACCTCATGAAGACATGGTTCTGCTACAGAACTACCAACTGTATATACAAAGAGACATGATCAATGAAGAACAAGTTAAGTAAACTTTACTGGAGTCCTTGCATCTATGATAGGCAGAAAAAGATTAGGTAATTTTATTGCAAGAGATCAACTAATGCCCAGACCATCTTAAAAGGCAACAAAGAAAAGGCAGCCCCATAAGCTCTTCCACATCTGGGCAAGGCACAGTTTGATGCTGTGTCAGCAGGTTACTCTGTTCTGCCTACACTGTTGTTTTTTGCAGGTAATTACTTTGTGGGCCTCCTCCCCCAAAACAAAACAACTCAAAACATTTCTGTTGAAAGCTGCACACTTCTCCCACCGCCAATACAAGATACTCTTAAGACATTCTTACCCACACTTCAACATATTTTTTATGTTCCTTGGTGAAAAGGAGGCAAGGAAGGAAGCTGTTTCAAGTATTACCTCTTTCTGTTTCCATGCTGTAACAGGGATTAAACACAAATACAGTAATGTCTTGAGCATGAAACATTAATTTGATATTCTATTTCCTTGAAATGCCTTGCTAATGCAGCACAAGAGGCCCATAAGAGTCTACCTTTGCTGCAGTGAACATGATTTTACCCTGTTCTATTATAAAATACACTAGTAATTCAAGATGCTCAGTGACCTCATCTTCAGAAAAAGCAGAGATGGGAGAAAGCCCAGAAAGAGCAAAGAGTTATCAATAATATTAATACGTAAGTGTATGCCTCGGTCCCCAGAAAAAGGAGTAAGAGAAATACAATCACACCACTAATGCTAATGCTCAGAAAACAGAGATTGTTACTATGGCACCATACTTAGAAATTTTTAGTTAGAGATTAATTTCTCTGACACAGAGTGCAGATTTCCACCGCGTCTTACACAGAGACTAGTCTTGAATTATGCTTGTGATGCTCCAAGATACCCTGGACAGACTGATAACAATGCAGTAACCTACGTAGAAGAGTGAACAAAAGTGCACACACACTGTAAAGACTTAAAATGTGCATTATGTGGAATGCTTCTCATTTACCAAAGGCTCTCAATCTCCTTCACTTGCTGACAATCATAATTTCACAGGGACCAGCTCTGGTGTAATACTTACAACTCTGGAGACAGCACTGAATGAACTGATTGATGGTTTAATGTTCATAAAAAGCACCAAAGGAATTCATCCAGCTGAATATAAGTGCTTCCAACGGAGACATTTCTATCTGCACTAATCGCACCATGCTCCTTTTATAGTCAATGGACAGACACTAGTATTTCTGAAGTGCAGTTCATCTGGCTTATTTTAGACATGTACTTTAAGGGTATAGTTTATTTTCTCTTACAAGTGCCCTTATCTCTCCACCAAGGTAAGGCCAGGGAAGGTAAGAGGCAGAAGGTAACTAGTTCACATGAAAATGCCTGCTACTGACATGTAAAATTACACTGTCTGCAACTGTCTTACACAACCACAGGGCTAAACACCACATTAATTAGGTGCACATGATAAGCTTGTCCTTCTCTTGCTTTCTGGTAAGGTTGAGTGTCTGGTTCCTCCTGACACATGTATGTTGTCCTCAGTTTCTAGCAAAATTGTTGTTTGCTCACCGCAGTGCCAGACCCATCTTTTCCAAGCACAATTGTAAGTCTTCACAAATCTCTACTAGCGTCTGTAAAAACAGCCTCAGCTTGATCATCCTTTACCATTTCCACTGTGATTCCACTTCCCCATATTTCTCCAGAGTAAACCATCCTCCAAACTGCTTTACTCATGCAAATTTATCAAGCTTGTTTCAAGCCTCAGTTTTACATCTTACTTTACTTAGCAGGAGTTGCATTTCATCTTGTTGCAAGCACAAAAAAGAAATACTTGCAGCCTCACTGACCTGGTGGTCATATACTTAACAGAGCAACATCTATCACCTCTAAATTTCAGGTTATTCAGAAGTGGGTATTTTTTGTGCCTAGCACAGCTTCAAGTCAAAACACATGTGCACACCTCTGCACGCTTGCTGAACCTGTGGCAGCTCTTTTTAATTGAAGGGTTACCAAAATAATTCCTTCTGCATCACTTCAGGTATGACAGAAATGCCTTCTTCATATAAGCCTCTCTTGGTACTTATGACGTCAATGAATCATACACAGTCTTTTGAAAAGGACTGGTACCTTTTTATCACATAGACTCTTTTTCTAATTACATACATGCTGGTTTTAATATATGCATCACTAGAGAATTTCTCCCTTGCATTCCATATTTCAACAACTCATTTGCCATTCACAATTGCCACAGAAATTACCTCCAGAGAACAGAGGACTATGAAATAATCTCTTCAGAAGCTGGATTCAGTGTATTAAACAGTGTGATAAAATACACAGCGCTTCCGTGAACACAGGGTTAAGTTTCAAGTCAGCATCTTCTTCCTCTTTGATATCCCTCCCTGCATGTTTCTGACTAACTGCCCTTCCCCCAACCTTCTTTATGGGGCAAAGACTAAATAAGGAAAATCTAGTTTGGAAAATGAATTACTTGGAAAGCGATGAGTTAGCATAAAAATGATGTTGAATGGGAAACTGTTTTGCATTTTCAACTACAGCAGTCACTAGTGGCAACAGCTATAATAATACGTTTTTAAAGTGAAACTAATGTTTCAAATTAATTTTGAGCTTCCCTAACCCCAAGCTGATTAAGGCACATTCATTTCCATGCTAATCAGCCTTAGTTCTCATACAACACAGAAATCTGCCATTTTCTAATGACAGAGCAAAAAAATTTCCATCTGTAAAACGTACAGATTAGTGCCTCTATAACCTTGAGAACATGCATAGCAAGTGAGCAACTGTGTTTCACATGGCAGAGGTGTTTACAAGACTCTTGGTGAAATTAAGTGGCAATTGAGACTATGACCACTAATTAGCACATCAGCCCATTTAGTGAGGTTCTGCCCTGTGCTGAATCCAACAGATCAATTTGGAGAGCCGGGGTGAACACCTGCCTCTAGAAGCAGAAGAGCAATACCATGGTAGCTTCAACTACACCATGTGGTCAGCATTGTTGCTGAAGGGCACTCTGCTCCTTCACGCTAACTACAGCTCAAGAAACCAAACACAGCACCTTTAGATAGCCTTGATATTGTAAACTACTGCTTCTTGCACAATCATCTACCTAAAAAATAAACCACGTGGCATGGAAGAAAGATGAAGGGAGATGTAAGTAGTAGATTTTAAATAGTTGCTATTTCAGCAGCACTACAGGCATCACATCAACAGTTTAATTTATTCACTCTATAACAGCTCTACATGACTTATTTTGAATTCCAGGACACTGTAGTTTCTAAAAGAAAAATGAGAAAACAAATTATCAACTTGTTACTGTTCACAATCTAGGATTCCTGAATTACATGCTCTTAGAACAGTCAGTAATTACCAGAGAGCTGCAAGGTACCAGTATATCATATTGAGGAGTTACTACTCAATATGAAAATACCACCTACTAATCAAAAAAAAAAAAAGAGAGAGAAATGCAGTTTCAGAATTTTCAGTATGCCTCAAAAGTCAGGGTTACGTTGTGTCACGGGAGAAAGATGAGCTCCCTCCCAAATTTTTTGTGAGACCACCACAGAAATGCAAGTTCTCACCATTCCCTGAAGTCCAGTCTCTAACAAGAACAAAATGGTCACAGTGAAGTCTCTAAATCTTTAAATAATAAAAAAAGAAGAAAAAAAAGAGGAACTGAACTTCTAGTTTTCACAATGTCTCCACAGTTGAGCACCAGGGTGTTCCTACTAAAATTTAAAAAAAAAAGTGGGCCACTTGAATATAGAAAGGATATTGACAAATTCAAGTCTGACTTGGACTAGCTCAGTCTTGGTCATCTATTAAATCTGCATTCCCTTCACAGCCAGGTTAAGGATTAATTTACAGAAAGACATTCACGTGCACTAGTCCCAAACATAAGCTGCAAGAAAGGGTCTTTACATTAACCTCTACCCTCAGACAGTGCTAAGAACAGAGTGGGAAAAGGAAGGAGAGAAAGTGTGTCACATTCTGGTGCAAAGTTGGTTATACACTAAGTTTCTGACTAAAATGAAGCCTTACAATGCAGCAGCTAGGATGAGTGCTTTTGTCATTTTTGATCATCAGCTATAAATGAATACTACCAAATTTACATAAATAAGGTTTAGTAATAGCATCTCTGCCCATGGCCATGTTGCTAGCACACCTGCAATCCTCAAACACATGGCTCAAGCATACTCCTATCTTGGTGCATATATTTTTATTCAAGTTTAAGGCATGCCCTGTGGTTTGTGAAAACAACATCTATTAACAGCTGCCCCTGTAAAAGTGAAATAGAAAAACAAACAGGAAAGCAAACAACGATTATTGGTTCCCTGCACCACCAATTTTCTTGGTCCAGTCTCACTGCTGCCAAACTTGAGGAGCAACTGCTTCCACTCTCTGTTCCTAGAAACTTGTCCAGGTGTTTTGGAGCAATCCAAGCAGAATCAGTACATATGGACATACACAATCCAGTGCCCACATTTGCTCCTTCGTGCTCTTAATCGTACGCACAACATGAAGTGCCTAAGCGCCTCACAAAACTCAACTCCCTCTTATTTTCCAAGCTTGCATTGACTTGGGAATTAAGGTTCTTTTGAAAACTCCAAGTTGGCCATCTTGCTGTTACTGAAAGGAATCTTCAAGAGTTTTGAAAAAAGTGCCAAGAAACTGCAATTTCATTTCCTGCATGTGTCTCAATTCTCAAAGCTGACTTTCTTTTGCACATATGATTTTTAGTTTTACTCTCATCTGTATTTCTAACCACAGGATCAACCTTACCAGCACAAACAGAGCTTGCACGTAACACTGCTCTCTGTGGACTATAGCCAGTCAAAAAAAAGCACAAATATTTTACTTAATAGCTCAAACCAGGCAAACAATTTTGCTTCCTGAATTAGACCAAGAATACAGATCTAGGTGCCAAAACTTCATCACGTCAAATATCTTTATAGAAGGGTCACAAAATGGTGCAGTTGTAGTTTGGTAACATGCATGGCCATGTTTCACAGGACATACTTAGTCTGCTAAGTACTAAGATGCCATGATAGACCATTGCTTCTACCACCACTTTTAATTAAATGGGATAAAAAGATACCTGAACAATTACCTAAGGAGCTTTAGAACAAAGACACATGCATTTAAGTTAACCTTTTTCCTGAAAGCAAACAGAAGGACCTCCTGAAAGACCTTTTTTTGCCAGAGAAAAGCCAGCTTTAAAAAATTTTCAACAGGCATTACCAAGAGTCCTTTTCTATTAACACGTGGCCTGACAGTTCACCATAGAAGACAAATGAGAAGCAGCATAAAATACCAGACCATTGCCAGGGGCAGAAGAGAGCAGATTTCTTCCACATTCTTTTTTTACATCAGATTGATCTGAGAAAAAAAGAAGTATCCTCTCACTGTAGCAGCATGTAGTGTACTCTTAATTTACACAGTCAGTTTTATTTTCTCTTTTTTTAGTTACAAGCTAAGACTTAGAAGTTAGCATAAACCTGCTCACTGTATCTCTCAGTTTAAATATTTAACACATGGATAAAATACAAATAACAGCAAATAGTTTTCAAAATACAATACATTACCTGAAAAAAATCCTACAGTCAAACAAGCTCATGGGGTAAAAAGTGAGTCCCACTTTCAAATTTGACCTAGAAACTGGAAAGCTCTTAAGACATATTGCAGAAGCTGAACATAAATGTAGTAATAAGAAAAATATGTTCAAAGAACTTGGTAAACATGTTGTATCTTCTGCAAGCTTGTCTACATAGCAGGACACAAGGCATACTAATGTATATACTTATCTTGAATAAACTGTGCCCAAGGGAGTATGGAAAAGGGGCTGGGGTGAAAGAGTGGAACACTACACAACTGTCTGACCATAAGCCTTCTAAAGTCAGATATGCCAATTGGCAACATATTCCCACATGTAGCTGTCAACCGCAAAACAGAGTTCACTTGGCACAGCTTGTACTCAAGGAAGCTGGCTGTCCTGCTTTGCTGGCAGCATGCATCTTCAGGGCACCACCCTTTCTCAAAATTAAGTTTGGAAAAGCCACTTGACTTTGTGTGTCCAAACAAGCTCTACACTGCATTTCTCCAAAGAGGGTCAGAGTAACCTTGCTACAAGTTTGCTGGCAATGATGCGCAAGACATAGCCAAAGGTTACTACTGCAAAGACCCAGAACTACTTGGCAGCTCTAACATGAAAGTGGTCACACCACTCACTTTATGAAGATGTAAAGATATTAAATGAGCAGTTTGGTCTCCCATGAGTATAATGGAGAAACATTAAGATTACAGATTACTAATAGCCTTACGTTCACACTTGATCATGACTTAAAAAAAATAAATATCAAAGCTAAAGCTTTGGATTAAAAATACTCTGTAAAAACAAACTGAATGCCAAAAAAAGTCAATTACTAAGTCTTCTACATGTAAAAAAATTCAAACTGTTTACATGGAACAGAAAATGTACTTATTCTCTAAATGCACTTGGCTATAATAGAACTGTAGATGCCCTGCTGTTTAATTTTTAGGAATACAGACTTAATTCTCACTCACATTGCTCATATCCAGTACAAATAACAAGCCATATGCAAGCCAAAATGTTGGAGCAGAGCAGTTAGCCCAGGTGAGGATCCAACTGTTTTAGTGTACTTGAGATGTTGCTAAACAGCATTCTTCATATAAAATATAGTTCACATGAATAAAGTGAAATAGGAGAAAGAGAGAAACTGAAAATAATCCAGCAGAGAATTAAGAAGGTAAGGGGTCTAAATTACATAATCTGTAATAAAAGCCTGTGTCACCTGGGCTTGTGCAGGTAAAAAGTAGCTTAGTAACAACAGTGTACTACTACTCAGAGTCACTTGAATTCTCCCATTACATCAAACAATGTCACTAGGGCCAATGGCTGTACTGTTAAACTGGGAGGTTCAAGTTGGGTATCATGCATGTTTTCATCAAAGTGTTGAGCAATGTTACAAACTTGCCAGAGAGGTGGTGAAATCTCTGCCCATAAGAGTTTCCCACAGCTCGACTACAGCAAGCTATGGCTGGCATGATCTACTGTGGACTGCCTTGAGCAAGACACTAGGCTAGGCACTCAGAAGTTCATTCCGTCTAGACTGTTCTTCAGCTGAAGCCTCAGTTTAGTGAAAATAGAGGCACTTTTCTACTGAAGGACTAATCCAGTCCCTGAAGAGGATTCTTACATGGTTCTGTCACACAACACGGCCTGGATTTCAAACAAGGAGCTTAGTACACATGCTGCCTTGTGTGCTCAAGGTCTCCAGTCTGATAAAGTGTGACTGGGTGCTGCAGCAGAAGTGACCTCATCTCCTTGCCCTACATTTACTCATGCTATGTTAGTGCAGCACCTGCCCCAGGTAAACAGCGTCCTCCTTACAGCCTTCCCTTTTCCTCATCCATCAGCACTGCAGACTTCTCTCACCATCACATCATCTTCCTTGCTTTTGCCTGAATAAACCACTGCTGTTGACATTTATATAACTAACTCTGTGCATAATTTCCTTAACTATGATTTTTGTATTTTAACAGTGGATACATTAGACTTCGCAACTTTAAGTTAATGTTGTGGATAGATGCTATAAAATTTTCTGGTTATTTTTATGTCACAGACTCTTCAGAAAAAAAAAAAAAAATCTCAAAAATACATCTGGCATAAAAGCCAATCCATCAAAAGAAATAAACAGACCTCTTGAAAAAGCTAGACAGCCAGTGTAGACTCAACAGAAACTGCTCTGATCTGGCAAAAAAGGTCCACATGGGAAATATTCCTTCCAAAAAGGTCAGCTCTCAAAGACTTCATTTTTTTAGAAGCACTCTCCATATTACTCTTTCCAAATGTAGCAAAAATTAACATTTTAATCTCATTAATCCATAAAGTCATGATCACAACCCAGTTTTCAGATAAAGTATGACTTTGTAGTAGTAGATTGCTAGTTTCTTTCTCTCATCTTTGCTTAAAAAAGGAAATTGATAACTAGACGTAGTCCTCCTAATTTAAAAAAACCTGACCGTTAGCCTCCTTTATTCATAACAGTTGCTATGAAACTTTATCTTAAGTATTAGAGTTTGAATACTCCTAAATGCTATGCCACATTTATTTATGTTTTACGGTGAAGAAAAGCTTTGACTGAAGATATGAAGTTTTTGGTTTTCTTTGAACTTTTCAGCTGCATCATGCCGCAATTATTATGGTCAATGTTAACTTCTACATAAAGATTTCCCAGTTTTCTGTATCTGAGACACTTTTATTCCTCTCTAACATTCCCCATGTTTGACTACAAATCTGTGTAATTTTAAAAAATAACAGCTTAAATAAGACTATAAGGAAAGCCACAGATTCATTTTAAGTGTATCGTTATTCAATTTATAGCTAACTGATCACTTGGAGACTAGTCTAAAGCAAATCCTTCCATGGATTTTAATAAGGCTTCAATAAGATTCAATCCTCTGCAGACCTGGATTCTCCCAATCATTTCACCTGAAAAAGTCTCCAAGGGATGTTACATGCATGTATCCTGCAGAAATTCTGAATATTTAGTATTAGCAACTGTCTTTTTGTTACTATTCCCAGTACATCATGCAGCAGTAGATACAGAAATCAATTCAGTTGTACATGCTAATGAACGAATGAAGCAAGCCATCATGAGATCCACTGAAAATCCTCTCCCCATCTGTAGCATTTGCCAAGCTGCTAAAGAGACGAAAGGAATTAAAAAGGGGGAGGAGAAGGAGGGAACCTTTTGCAGCCATGTAACCTGAACTGGCATAATTGCTAGTACAAACAGGCTCATTTTCAAATATCCGTGGGTCAGAAATAACAGCACAGCTCAAAGCGGCTGCGGTCACACTGTTTACTCTCCTTTTTGACATAAAAGCTTTTTCCTCTGTGAATAGTTCTTAATGCAGAAACATCTAAATGTATGCTAATGCCCAGAGCAATAACTTCCTTTGATTGATTCAATAGTACTGAAAGTACCAGGAAAAAAGATCAAACCAAGTATTACACAAACAACCAATGTCTTCAATATGGTACGTGTCAGCATGAAAGCTGAAAGGAGTTGAACGAGCCAGCTACTAATGTCTTACATGGTTTTGAAAGTGGCAGCATTCTTAAGTGCTTCAAGATAAAAGTGTTTTTCTTAAGTTGTGACATCAATTTATAGAGCTCTTTAATATAAGGAAAGTGCTTTGATTTAACATGATTCATGAACAAAAAAAAACTTCTGTTGTCTTCAGAAAAAGCACAGCAGTTTACAATAAACACAAGATAATTAAATATTTTTGCAGTCAGTTACTCTCCTGAAATCAAAACTCGGAAAAACAAACTTGACCTCTCTTTGCTTTTCATGCTGCCTAAAATTCCTTTTTCTGTCTTCCATCTCAAAGACTCACCTTTCTTTCAACATCCTTTCACTAGAGAACTTCCAGTGACAAACTTCTCTGGTATTACTTCATTACTTCATCAAAGACAGTTTTGGCTAGTGCCCATACCCTGTTTTTCCACAAAGCTGCTACAGTGTTTACAGAAGAATGCTAAGACACACAAAAAAAATAAATCTGAACAAACGGTCTATGACTCTTTCAAGTGTATTACAGTTATTATAAACTCTGGTTGCACTATATTATGTTTTACTCTCCCAGTATTCAGCAGTATTTTTCCCTCCACTATGTGTACTCTACAATTTGAAGTTATTTAACTGCTAGGAAAATTAATTCTGGTTGTTTTTAACCATGTCCCAGATGAACAAAACGCCTAAGGATAACTGAATTGTTCCTTTAGGTACAGATAGATGACTACATTCACTTCTAGGAGACTGAGATAAAGCTAAAGGAGAATGAGACATTTTACCCTCTGGATAACTGACAGAAGCAACAAAAGCACTAGGATTTAGAATTCAAAATCCACCATCCTGTCCTCTTGAAGCAGACCAGCAAGAGCTAAGTAGTTTATCTAAACCTTATCTCAAAAAAACTCCATACAAACAAAAATACTCCACCATAAAAAACACCATACAACTCTCTAACCAAACAAACAAAAAAAAAAAACTCCAAGCAGATGGTGTTCTAGACTCCCAACTTAGCTTAAAAGATTAGCTCCTGCCTTGATGGGAAGTTGGACTTGATCTCTGGAGGTCCTTTCCAATCTCTAAGGTTCTGTGATTCTGTGATTAAGGGTGATTCATGGGATGCCTTCAGTACAAATACTAAAGCCAGCCCTCAAAAGTGTTTACAAGTATGGATGCCTATTTTATGCATTTCAGATGAACTCTGGCACAATAGTTACTTGTTGGCTCTACCAACAGCCCCTTTTCTCAGTCTTCTGGCCTTGTGTGGGACATGACTAGCTAGAAGCCACATTTACAGACCTTCAGCACAGCAGTTGTTAGCAAGGCTCCAGAGTATATCTTATTCCTGGATCTAGAAATCTCAGCTCCATCTAAGGCAATTGTTCAGTTATGCCCAAAAAAGTAACAGCTTCATTCATAAAACACGAAGGACAACCCTGCTCTGCCCACCATGTAAATGCATGAATCCACGGTCTATCACTACTCTTAACAGACAGCTTTTCTTGCTCAAATAGATTAAAAGAACCAGAAAGAGTCTTTTAAAAAGGGGAGGTAGGGAAGATGAGATGTGTGTAAGTGCTTTAAAACACGAATCCTTTATCTGAAAAACTCAACTAAGCATCAATATCCTGGTGGCAACTTTGATGAGGTGGAAAAAAAAAGCAGCTGAAGTGTGATTATTCATCTTTTTTTCAAATACAACGACTTCATGGCATCCAACCAAATTACCAGGCAAATTTAAAAGCAGGAGGAAATACTTTCTCTGCAGAGCATATAATACCCTTTATCCAGGGTGAGATTACAGACTAATCTCTAATTGAGATTAAATCTTTCTGAATGTGTTTAAACTCTAAAGTTAATTAAATGAAAAGAATAACAAACCAAGGATTAAGAAAACAAGATGCAGATACAGCTGCTAGCAACAGAGGTTTCACATTCATTATGTACACATTCCCAAGATAGCTACTGATCATTGTTTGAAACCTAAACCCAGATTAGATTTGGTCTGGTCCAACACAAGACATTTGTACATGAACCCAGTCTTAAGATAGATAGCTGTCAGCTACCGCAAGTGTAATTTCCTACAGAAATTTATCACTAGTTAGACAACAGTTGTACTGCAGTATTACTCACTAAGTTTTGAGATACCGTACTGAAAACCTCCTGGAAGAGAGAAGCTAGAATTCAGCTCACCTTCTCATTCTGGAGGTGTAATGAGCCGGACAGCACTCTGAGCAGTGGAACACAATGCATTGTCATGCCAGGTAATTGAGTTCTTACTGTCATGCCAAGTAATTGATCTCTCTCTGCTTTGAACTGAAATCCTGACAGTGGTAAGCCTGATTTTCTCCTAGATCAAAAGAAATCAGCAATCCCTAACAACATATTATAACTACTGGATTTTTGTTTTTAGAACAGTTTAAATGTATGAGAGAATTTGAAAAGTTACAGTACTTATAAACACTGAGAACTTAGGTTTCTTTTTCTACTCTTACTGCCTACTTCAGGAGGAGGAGGACATTAAAAGAAAAAACCCAAGCCTTTTCATGAACATTATAGATTAATCTGCTTGGTCTGCCCTTATCTCCTTTTCTAAAATTTGGCCTTTGCCATGTATGGCAATGTAGGTCTATTAATACATTCCTGTGTTGCAGGGTCCCTTTTGCTTTTGTTCTGTTTTAGGCTTAGGTAAGTCTTCAATTTTTGTAAATCACGTATCTGAAAGTTGCAGTGACCTTTAAGAACCAAATCTTACAGGATGTTCACAAAAAGCATCCCAAAGTAAAATTTAATAGAAAAATCAATTGCAAAGAACTGACTCAGCCACATAAAGTGTGCATATAACACACCCAATAGTTCTCTTTAACCACCCTCAAGTCATTCTTCAACAAACAAAAAAAAAAAAAAAAAAAACACCAACAAAAAACATGAAACTGGTATTTTGCCAAGCTTCGTTTACTTCAGGTAATGCCTTCAGTTTTACTTGAAGTGAAGGTGAAAAATTAGTGCACCCTGTGATGTAAATAAAGGTGCTCACCTGATCAGATGGAGGAGGAGAGAGTCACCATTTACAGGACAAGAGAATGGGAGGGTGCTGGTTTGCTTATATGGTAGACAACACTGATGAAGCACATGGCCTGCAAATATCTCAACACGTGACCAGTACTATGTGTTCTAACAAAATGTTGGAGATGACTATATAACTAAAAGACATGTAGAGATCAGTCTAGTTACTTCGGTTTGAATAATGACATTCACTTACTACTCCATTTGAATAGACGTCAAAGGGCTCTTTAACCCACACCTAGTACAAGCAAATTTGCACCAGGCAAAATCCCTTTTCCTCCTACAGAAAGATTCTTGCTATTTTGCTCCTTTGCTAGTGTTTTGCTCAACAGAAGCTCCTCAGCTTTATTACCAACATATCTTCTAAACTACAAATACTTGATGAAAATAACCAGTTGCTCCAGTGAAGGGTATTTTTCCTACTGCTCCACAAATACACTAAGGATAAAAATAATCTGCATGAAGCTTGGCTTTCAACACAGTACTGCGGTGAGAAGACAAAAAGCTTACTGCTTTCTGAACATAGGAAACAAATACTCCTCTCAGCGCTCCAGAATCCCATGGAAGCTTCCAGCTGTGAAATAAGACAACTTAATGACTTCTGCAAGAAATGCATCACCACCATATTTTAGGAAGTACATGGTAAAATGCTGACAAGCAGTTCTGTCTAGATAATTTTTCCTCCTTTTCCTGAAGGGGAACTACACAGTTTTCTCAAACTTCTTCGACACAAATAAAGACTTTTTAAAAGGGCAATATATCAGGTCACAGTGAGCCTGGAAACTGCTCTGGCACATCCACAGACCAGTGATGTTTGCTGTGTCTGCTGAAATCTCCTTCCACTCAAAATGAAAGTCCTGCCTGTTGGAAACAAAGAAATTGATAAAAATCAAAGTTTCTCTGAAAGTTTAAGTAAAGGAACATGGGCTTCAAAGGGATTAAAATCTGGAGAGAGCAGCTTGATCCAAGGAATTTAATGATCACAAAAGAATGTGATTATTCCCATTGTAATACGTTTACACCAGATTTTGGCCGAACTCCCACTCATATTTCTGTAATTATGCCTGTATAAACAGAACTATTACACATCTGACTCAATATCATCTACAGTTTGAGAGAGAGGTCTGTAAAAAAGTATTTCTCATTAATAAAACAGTATTTTACAAAGGGTCACTGAAAGAATGTGAAGTCATCTCCACCAAGCAGCTGAACCTCACAGAGCTGCAGGGTTCGGTGAGAATGACCTAAGCTACAGGCACGTTAATACACAGTCAGTTTCCTTCTCAGTATCCTGTCAATACCACCAGGGGCTGGTCTTATTTCATTTACATATGCCATTAAAATCTTTCCTGGAGAAGGATATTGCATTACCTTATGCAGATTTTCAACTAGGAAACTGAACTTCAGGACAGCACTCATGAGACATAGCTCTTTAAAAAATTGTATCTTGTAGGCAAGAAAAAAAAAATGAATAAAGCAGCCAGCAAACTAGCACACTTTTTCTTCTGCATCTTAAAAAAAAAAAAAACCAAAAAAACCAAACAAAAAAACCCACAAAACCAAACAAAACCCCACACTCTGCCTCATGTGCCCCCAAAAAAGACAAAATTACAACCACCACCATAAAGAAAAAAAAGCAAAAACCCAAAGTCAAAGAGCTTTTCTGTTCATAGAAACACTACACATATGCACCACAAAAAGAAGAAACTAGGCAGGAATCTAGGAGTGACACGTGTTTATTCTGGTATATGAGCGCTAGGTTCACACCAGCATCACTCAGTGCACCAGTGTCCTGTCAGACAACTGCCCTGACAGGAGCCTCCAGGCTCAAAGCCTGCAAAAGTTCAGTATGATATCCTGGTCAGTTTAGTCCTGGGCCCACTCCTAGAAAATCTTGTTAATTATGCCAAGGTCTGTTAAAATTATTTATAGGGTTCTCTCAATACATGTCTGCTCACCTAAGACTAACAGCCCTCCAATTCTCTCCATTTGTCAGACTCCGGACAGAGCAAATGACAACCCATGGTGTTCCCATGTCTCTTCAGGAAAAGATTTAACACTATTCAACTACCAGAGTGTTCTACAAAGTACTACAGCCTTTCCATTTCCTAATGCATGGTATTTTGGGATGCCTGCACTACTGAACAGCAGGATTAAGCCCCCCACATGCTCCCACCTACTTGAAACTACCATCTACAGCAGTGATTTATACAACCGGTGTCAAAGAGTTCATGATCTCTGCAGGTGGAGCAGTGGGTTTTCAGAACACTGGAAGCCCACTCCCCAGGACTGAAGTGGGTGCAAGAAAGCTGAAGAATTGAAAAAAAAAAAAGCCAAACACACTGGATGATACAAAGAGGAAACAAAAGCAAAGGGAAAGGCCAAAGAAATTGAGAACTTTGGTGCTGGAAGTCTGTAAGATGCATGTATCCAAGGACAAAAATTAAATGCCTACAGCTCTGACTGTTCAGGAAGAACCCAAAGCCAGGCTGAGGGGCCTTTGGAAAGAAGGAAAAACAGGGGGAAGGGGGAGAAAAGGAACTAACTACTAAAAGGTCATGACATGAGACATTGCAAGGTTTAAACACAGACTGAAGCTATTTCCTGTTTTAAAACTGAAAGTATTGATTAATATCAAGGAGACTGATTTACGATAACGTAAATCAATCTTTTCAAGAGCTGAAATGCTAAGAATACTCTAGCTCTTAAAGAAGGGTGGGGTTTTGGTGTTTTTTTTTTTTCCTCTCAGGTAAACACATTTAGCCTAAGACAAAACTAGAAAACAGCATGAGGTTTTTCTCCCTGAGGGGAAAAAAGAGATCTTGGTAGCAAAGGCAAAATTAGGAGAGACTTATGGATCACAGTAAGCCCAAAGGCAGCTTCCGCTGAAGCAAAAAAAAACACGCAAAACACACACCTTTGTCAGGCAAGCAGTAATCTATTTTCTCTTTGGTCTTCTTCCATTTTTTATTTAGCTTTGGTTCATTCATATACTTTAAAAAAAAAAAAAGCACTTTACATTGAAAGTTTTTTTGAACACTTAGATTCTTTCAACACTGAGTTCATATCATTGTTTCCTTTTAACCCCTCTCCTTAAAGGTTTCTAAAGAATGTGCTACCTATTGTCTCCCTTTCTGCTGTCATTCCTCTCCATAAAAAAATGCTGATGCCCATTTATTCCACCAGGTTTCCGTCTGAGTTCAGTGCACTGTAGTACCAAAGACTTTCCTCAACCACTAGAATATCACCACACGTTCAACAACAGCATGTTTTAAGCACACCTACCACATCACCCACACACAACTATTGAAAGAGATAATTTTCATCTCCTGAGACCACTCTTCTTCAATTGTTCTGGAGCACTCCAAACTCCTTCTTTCCCCCGTGCCCCCACAGGTTTGAATGGGGAGGAGGTGGTGTCACAAAAACTGATCTCCTGCAGGTTTGAAGGGAGAACAACCAAAGCGACCTTTCCACACCTGTGCTGACCTGTGTGGATACCTGTGCCAGGAATTGGGCTGGTGATTGGCTGGGTTTTGCGCCCAGTATAAAATGGCAAATGAACATTTGGTCTAGAAATGCATAAATAGAGTAAGGGAGATGGGGCGAGGTCACCACCTTTGAAGAGTCTCCCGGCTCGACAGAGCTCCTGTTTTGGACTGTCCCCACTTTTGGAAGGCTCCTACTTTTTTTACATGGCTCTCGGTTTTGCACCGTCCCTGCCTTTTGATGGTTCTCCTCACTTCTGCACCGCTCTGTGCAAATTTGCAAGCTTGGCAAGTCCTGGAGTCCTTTTGAGAGAGCTGCCAGAGGCACCCGGACCTGGCTGCTATCGGACCATACAGCAGCCGATTTCCTGGCTGCTATTCTGAACTGGGGAGACCCAAACAGTTCATCTCTCCCCTGCTGCTGCTGAGGCAGCGTCGCTTCCACGAATCCCTGTCTTGTGGCAGTTGTGTCTTGAGACACTTCTGACTTTGGCAGCTTTTCCACCTGCCTTGCATTTCTGCTGCGTGGATCCAGACTATTGGATATTGCTTGCAGCATCAGAAGGCAGGCGAGCCGCAGAGAAATCCAGCAAGGGATCATCTCCAAATACCTATCTCACCTTTGTGAGTAAAGCCTGCTGGTCCCTTAATTCTCTGCTCAACCTGATTGATAGTGGGGTAAAGCTGTGCGTATAGCTTAGCCTTTTCCATTTCCTGACTTTCTAAATCTCTAAATTTGTCCATAGCATCCTGTGAAGATTTTTCCCAATCGAATTAGAACCTGTAAATAAATCTAAACTAGTTTTGTGTATAGTTTGGGGGCAGGGCTGTCAGGAAAATAAAATAATTTTATAATTCCTGCCTTGGACACATTAATTCCCTGCCTCCGCAACACCAATTTAAGATGACTGTGATCACATTAGCCCTCAAACTATGAGACCTAACTCCAAAAGCAGCTCAGAGTCTTGCTACATGACCTGCCAATATAAACTTGAAGAAACATACAATTGGAATGCTCCAAAGTAATCCCAGGTAGAACAAAACCATGCTTTCATAGCGTAGCTTGATCTCCAGCCTGACACATAACAGCAGTTAACTCTCCAAATACAAGTCTTTCCTCCACTATATCCACAGTGTAATACACTGGCATTAGGGAAAACTACCTCAATGTGTTTGCAGGCCTCCTTGCAGCTGATAGAGGTGTTCACTTCCTCTTCGGTGCAGCTCACAGCCCAACACAATGTTTGTATCAGTGCATCTATAACTATCTCAGGCTGTTTATCTCTTAGTGCTTTAAAATCACAGGCCTCAAGCTGTTACCTGCTACCAGCCAACAGACTATCAGATTGTCCAGTGGCTAACAGGGCTTTAACTCAGCCTGTATAATCCCCCCCAATCCAACAAATCGAGTCAACTTTCTAAAGGTATTTTGCTTTCCCTTGACACTACTTAATTTTGGTAAGCAGAGCAAATTTATGAACATAGTTGATAAAAACCATCCTCACACAAAGCTCCATGGCCCTTTCCTTTGATATCAGCCACACATTCAACCTACTCACTTGACCTTCTGATCTACCATACCTCTGAACACAACTTGTCTCCCCTTTGTAACAGAAGTAAAGTGAGTTTGGGAAGATCAAGTTGTAGAAGCACACTTCTATGTTGTGCTGCACGCTTACCCCTACACTACACACCCTAGATGCAGGAAGTATTGATGCCTGACTTGAACATCCTCTCTTCAGTCCTGTAGTCTGCTTTCCCTCCCATTTACCTATTAAGACTACTCGGCATAAAACCTTGAGCTCGGTAAGCTTTAAAGATGTAAATTAGGCCACAGGCAAATGCTCAATTTATGGACACCATGAATCCATACATCCTGAAGTAGTGTGGAGAAAAATCTGTTCTTCCGTGATTTGCAGATCTGGGGGAAGGGCAGGATTTCTGTCCAACTCAAATCTCCCTTGGCTAACGTAAGTTCTGTTAGAACAGAAACATAAATATTGGAGAGACTTAAAGGGCAAAATTCCAATTTTAAGTACTTCAGTTTCAGAAGTCTTCACACTTCCACTTTCCAAGAAGCAACAAAATTATAGCAAAATAATGTTTGTTCCTAGCAAGATTCGATATTTGCTTCTTAAAGAAAAAAAAAAGTCCACAAGCATTTATGATTCCCACTTCCTCTTCTGAAATATCCTTCCTGCATGTTTATAAAAAAAAAAATCCAACTCTTAAAACACACATTCTTTGTTATTCAGTTCTCAAGCAGGTATCTTTGACACTCATTCGAAAATATTCAGATCTCTTGATGTTTCAACCAGACTCTCTGATGTCTTGAATAAAAAGTTCTGTTTGAAAAAAAAAAAAATAGAACCTCTATTAAAAAAATCTTTAAAGTAACATGAAGATTTTGAGGTTGTGAAAATGTCTCAAGTCACCTTCAGGCTTGCTGTCCAGCTTTCATTTTGAAACAAATGGAAGGGATCCAAAGCAACTGCTCCACTGAAACACTGCCTAGATCAACAAAGCCTGATATTTCACCCAGACCATCACCCAGTCTCCATGTCAGATCACAGTACACCTAATACTTTTTTTCTCCTGCCTGAGATTCTTCTGTTTTATGTCTTCACAACTTTTCATCTCCATCTTTGTGAAGGCTTTGAAGCACCAGTTACAAGGGACACTACCTCATCTGCAGTATTTCTGCACAGTTGCATGAATTCTTATCAGCATCATTTAACCCTTCAGTGCAGCTCCAAAGAGCCATCTGATTGTATATACCTGCAGCTCCGGGGCCTTTCATGAATGTCTCCTAAGAAGCACATGAAGAGGATACCCAGTCCACCCTTATATTATCCCAAATCACTGAAGAGCACAGCATAACCAGCTTGTAAAACTACATCTCTCTTAAGACTTATATGAGTTGTGCTTAATGTGTCAGGGAGAGTAATTTTTGGTTCTTAGCCACAGAACTTTGACCAAGGCTGGGTTCATGAGGCCCCTGCTATACTTCTTTCCTTCTCTAAAGGACCTTCTTACATAGTCTCTCCTGGGTCTTCAACCAGGCTTGGCTCTTCGGCCATAAAAAATGCGACATAAAAATTCACAGACCAGTGCTTCTCAGGGCAAGAAGAGATGCACCAGACTATTATTCCACACTGACTTCTGATTTAATATTTTCCTACAGCATCCTATGTAATTGTATCAATACCATTTTAGTCTTCACTTCTGATAAGGAGTACAATGCTGCAAAGTTCTCTTTGTAACAGTTTCCCACATCCCTAAACTCTTCTACTGAATCTTTTTTCTTTCTAGAAACATGAATGTTATTCTTACTACTCCTCTTTTATCTACTAGTCCATACCATCTGCGTGCACTAATTCCATGAGCATATCCCCATCTCTACAAAAGCAGAATCAGAGATTTACGTTACATTTATTACTTCTTTTAAATTACTACTGCTTTTAATATTCTACATTGTTTCAGGTTGTTATTCATTCTGAAGGAAGAAAACCAACTAGATTATGGCACACTACATTTGAAATAATTTTCAGCATAACAGAGAACTGGAACAACATTTCAGGACAAAGCAAAAATAAGCTAAAGCATTACAAACTGAAATATTTATACTGATCTTTAATGCCTTCCCAGCTCAGAAGTGTATTATCATCTAAATGGTTATATCCTGTCTCAATCTACATGAACTCAATCTAATTATTATAACAGAAAGCAAAACAGGAAACTTTTCTTCTTAAACTGAGAGAAAAAACATACTCAAAGTTATTCCAAAGTTATTGGGCCAGAAGGGGAAGAAATGAGAGGGATGAGTGACAGACATTTGTAATTAATAGAGAACAAAACCTGCATACATAAAATAGCTTGAGAGTGCAAATACCAGAATTATTAATTGAGTGTCCAGAAAAGCTTACTTTTACCTTTACAATTTACTAGAAAAGTATTAGGTAAAGAACAGTAGCTAAACCTAATGATTGTATATTGAATATATTTTTCCCCTTCCCTATTTTGACCTGGACATGGGCTTTCTTTTGTTTGTGTTTTCAAGCCTGCTATCTGTATTTGTAGCCAGCTGTTACTATACTATAACATGTTTCCCCCTGATAAATCCCACAGAACAATGCTCTGTGTGTCAGTGTTTGAAAAGAATTGTCTTGGACAGATGTCAGTTCTCACATTTCTCAATATCTGAAGTTGGCACAGAGCATCACTCCCTTTGCCTGGCTGCTTTCTTTCCCCTTGCTGGTGGGGCCTTCTGCATCTAAGAATGCAAGTGTCACAGCAAGGGCAAAATACGCATTAAATTGCTTTGTGTAAATTGGTCAAATTAGGAAGCAAAACACTTCTGCTGACGGTTATTTCCCTCAAGGTAACAGAACAATGTTTACACTCTAGTAATAATTAAATTCCATCTTGGCAATCTCTCAAGCACAGATGCTGTTTTGTTTTTACTATCTAGCTCAGATCACAATCCTTGGAGAGCTTCTTTTGGGGTTTGTTTGGGGTTGGATTTCCAGGGGCTGAGGGCAGTGAAAGAAAGGGAAACTAGAACTGTACTGTGTGAGAAAGAAGTTTTTCACTGTGAGGGTGATAGAACACTGGAGCAGGCTGCCCAGAGGAGTTGGAGTCTCCCTCTCTGGAGATACTCAAAACTCATCTAGACACATTCCTGTGTGATCTGGTATAGGTGATTCTGCTCTGGCAGGAGGGTTGGACTGGGTGACTTTTGAGGTCCCTTCCAGCCTCTGACATTCTGTGGTTCTGCGTGCTTCAAATGACTTACTTCATATTGTGAACTAACTGTGGCTCCCAGGTGAAAAATACAAAACCCCACTACTCCTCCTCACTATTGCAATAAATTCAGGCAAGTGCTCTGCATATCATTCTGTTGCATACAGCTTCCCCTGCTGTGTGTAAATAGGATTCACTACCCTCCTTCCCAAAACATCCAGGCATACTTCGACAGTCTTCATCCTTATGAGTACAAGATGGCATGTAAACAGGTATTTCCACCATCCTGAAGGGACAGGCAAAAACACTACTGTTTACACTGACCTATGAGTAACTTCTACCAACATTTTCTATAATGATTTTTTAAGTCAATACAAGAGGCAATCCCAAGAAATTAGTAGTAGGAAGGCAGAAATTTCATGACACACAACCTTACGAGCTTGCAGTTTTTTGTAACAATTGGTTTTCTATGAATAAAGTAACAGAATGTACCTGGTTGCAAAACACCTCAAATATCATCCAGTCCAACCTTCAACTCCACACTGAAGGCTTGACACTAAACCATGTCCCTAAGCAGCAGGTCCACACACTGCTCAAACACTTCTAGGGATGGTGACTTCACTGCCCTGGGCAGATGATTTTTATGTTTGATAAGCCTTTCAGTGAAGAAGTATCTCCTAGCATGCAGTCTTTTAAACCTCCCCTGGTGCAACTTGAAAACACTTCCTTTAGTCCTACTGCTTGTCATCATGAAGAGTCCGGCCTCCTCCTTACTCCAACCCTCCCTTCACTTTGGTTGTAGAGAGAAGTGAAGTCTCCTTTCTGCCTTCTCTTCTCTAGACTGAACAATCCCAGCTCCCTCAGGTGCTCCTCACAGGTCATGTGCTCCAGGCCCTTCATGAGTCTTGTTGCCCTTCTCTGGACATGCTCCAGCACCTCAATATCCTGCCTATAGCAAAGGACCCAGAACTGAACACAATACTCAAGGTGTGGCCTCACCAGTGCTGAGTACAAGGGGATGATCCTGCTGGCCACAGTGTTTCTAATACAAGCTAGGATGCTATAGGCTTTCTTGGCCACTTGGGCACACTGCTGCAGCAGCAAAATTATTCTGTTGTTGGAACTCAAAAAGCAAAATTGTCTCTGATAGTTCTCAAACCACTTTTACACAAACCATTTCAGGAACTCAGCCAATCCCACAACAGAACATGCTTAATTCATCATCAGTCACTGGAAGAGAAAAATATGACATCCTGAAGATCAGTTTGCACTGAAAAACAACAAACAGATCCATTTATTTTGTTTCCCAGACATGATGGAATAGTAGCATAATTAAGTCCAGAAAACAGAAAATGAAAGTAGTTCTGAAAATAAGTAGCAGCTTAACACCAAAGACTCTAAAACCTGATGATTTCTTGGAGTTCAATGCAACACTTCCTATAACAGAATGCTTAACAGTCATCACCATAAAAGCGATGCAAGTATTTGATACTTGTGTACAGCAAAGTTTTTGCTCTGGAAAACAGAAGAAGCTACTGAAATCCACCTTTATATTATACTTCAGTAATGGTGCTCTACTGACTTTTTTTTTCATATTTATTTTTAAAGTTGATAACTAGATACAGAGAAGGCATTAATAAGAAATCAGATTTCCTCATAATTGCTTGATTAAACAGTGTTAAGCTTTTCCTATTGAATTTGTCCTAACTGAAGTTGTTCTAATCTGAAGTAAAAAATATTGATGTACAAAATAAAGGCTGTGTGTTAAAACCATTTAAAGGTAAGGTGACATTGTTAAGCAGCACCTAAAGGCAGCTATTGTTGAGTGGCTAGCATCCCTACATTAGCTTGGTCCTGCCTTTATAGAGCCCATGACAGTACTGTCAAGAAACCAATATCAAACAGCTATATTAAAAGCTGTTATATGAAGTATCAGGTTTTAAAAGAATTAAAGTTTTCAAGACTATTCAAGATGGTTAAAGTAGCCAATTGACCATTAAAGACTGCACCTATGCCTAATTTGCAAGAGAAACAGGTTCAAGCCTGCAAACCACAAGTATCCCAAAACCAAGTTCCCTTGCATTTAGTATTCTGTTTTATTCCAAAGGCACCATGCTAAATCTGACCTCAGAGATGCAACTTTCTTACTATCTGAAGACATTTCTGCTTTGTATGCTTGTATTTAAAGGAACCATAGTATGGTTTGGGCTGGAAGGGACATCCAAAGGTAATCTTGGTGCCTTAAATTTTCTTCAACAAAACACATTTTTGTTACTCTCAAACATCTATAGGTTGATTATTTCACTGTTTTGGCACTTTGGTTCAGTGTGCCTCATTACCTTAAACTTCACCACACAACTTCTTAAAAAAACCCAAACTGAACAAACAAAACCACAAAAACACCCAACACACAACAAAATACCCACACAGCTACCATCCCCTGCCCTGCAAAACTAAACCAATGAAGAAACCAAGTGAAATTTCAGATACTGAATAACCTTTTACAATACCTTCACACACTTCAAGTCAGAGTCAAAGCTCATTTTCACCACTGTAAAGTGTCTTTGAAATGACACCCAAATTTCAGTAGTCTCTTAAATACCCTCTTACAGCTATTTCCAACATTCCAGGGTCTTTCAGTATTATTTAAGTAATCATAGAGCCATCACTGCACAAACTTGATTTACAAACTTAATTCCACATTGCGTCAAGCCCTCAGCATCTAATAGGATGTATTTAGCACCTCACAGAATCCAGCTGTAAAAAGAGTTTTATTACAGAGTCTTTAAACCACATCTACAGCCAATCTTGTACTCAAAAAAAGGACACAATTTGGCACCTACTAGAAATAGAAGAAATGAAACACACTGAAGAGGCCAACGAAGGGCAAAAGCATCACATACACCTAGCTCACAATTTCTGCTGCTACTTTCCATCTTCTGCTAACCTATAAAACAGGGAAGTGTTTTACTGATCTACAACAGCCCAGGTCCCTTGCTAGACCACCACTCTCAGCCTTTCTCCAGACAAACTACCACCCAAACAGACTGCTACTCCTATGTCAACCAGTGGAAGCAAGTGAAGGTCAGAGCTCCACATGCTTCGAAAAGCTTTATTATTCCAAAGATGGAAGAAATTTGAAACATTCCAGAGGACACAACTGCCCTTCCCTGTGCAGACATTTCACTCTGATCTGTAGCACAGGAATAGAGAAGGAAAAAACCAACACTCACCTACCTGCATTTGTGAGTGTATCACTTTTCGGGGAATCATCTTAGCTCAGTGTCCTCTAGACCCTGGCAGCTAAAGGCAATCTCTGCAAATCCCCGTCTGAGGTTACACATCAGTCACCACATTCACACTGACGTACAGGATAGCTCTCTTGATTTAATTAAAAAATGATCATTTCCACAGCATCTTAAAGCTACACATATCAAAGAAAAACATTAACAAAGCAATAAATTCTTCACAGCCTTTCCAATCACTTTGGTAAATCACAGCATTCCAATAGAAAACTTTTTGGGAAATACCTTTGCAAAGCTTCCAAAACTCAGCAGTTGCTCTTGTTCAAATGTTTGGAAAATACAGCTAGGTTGTAGCAGTTAAGAAACAAGAACACAAACAAGCAACTTGATGTTTAAAGTGATTAGTTATCAGGGCTTATTTCAAGACAGATTTGCATTCAAACTTCTGTGAAGAGTATTTACGACACGAATATACTAAAAGATACCATATTTGCAGAAGAACTGATGAATTCATCTTACACATCCTAAGAAAACAAAGAAATAAAAGCCAGAACACAGACAGTGGGAGGGGAGACATGATTTCTCACCTGTAAAATCACTCCCCGATAAATGCTATGCCTGGCAGCTCTGAATATATGACAAGGCTGCCATCCTCAGGGGACTTGGAAGCTATTGCAGCTGGCTTCCACAGGGGATTTATGCCAGTACCTCCACAGTATAATTCATGCAAATTGATCTCAAAAACTGGTTAGGAAGCCAAATATCAGAATGACTGAAGTAGTGGTCAATGCTGGCTTCCTTGATCACAGTAGTTTTTCAAATGTTAAACTAAAACTAGATTGCAAAGATATCCAAGCCTTCTAGTTATCCACCATATTTGCAGAACAATAGGTTTCCTTCGGCTTTGCTGACAGTCACACGCACAATTCAATTTTACTCCTGGTTAAGAGGAACAACTGGAAACTTCTTAATTTTTAGAGGCACACTCAATTATTCTGTTTCAAACATCATTAATAATACTAACAATTTTACCATATTATAATTTAAATGTTTACATAGAAGTTGGGAGACAGGACAAGAAATAAGACTGTGCCAAATGTTTTTGACAGTTCACAATGATTGTGGTCAGTCTTTCGCAGAGAAAAACCTTTCTGTCTTGACTCTCAATCTATTTACTCAGTTTCTTGCACTACAGAGCTTCTTTCCTGAAAGGTAGTGTGGTGGCACCCATAAACAGTACTTCTTGTCTTCTAGAAGCAGACAAATCCATGCCCAGCTCCCACATGTACAGTCTTTCTTACAAGCCATTAATTTCTTTTCTGAACTACCATATTCCACCTCTAGCACGTCTTTTGTCCTAAAAATTCTTAAGATGTTTTGTAAAAAAAATTTTTTAAAGTCCTCCTTCTGGTGTCGATTAAGGACACCAGAAATCCCACAAAATTAAAAAAAAGTTCTATTGTGTTACTTTTCTTCATGCTACTTGTGCAGCATGGTAGTATGGAAAACACAGAAAGCAAGCAAAAACTCTTAAATAAGCTGAAGAAAAGAAATAACCCAAACAAATGAGTAACAAAATGAAAAGAAAAACACACAACAAAGAAATTAATTAAAAAAACCCTATATGTGCTCACACATAGCAGCGGTCCAAGAACATTCAATTCCTGAATTCTAGATAATGAAACCATTTCTTAGAGAAATGCTTAGTGAAATAAAAATCTCAAAAGGACCTTTACCACTGGATTGGTGCCAAGTGTCCCTCGGAAACTAACCAGTTTAAGATCCGTTTGGTTTAAAAGTAATTGGAAATTGGTTCGCATTGCAAACCTATGAGAAAGTTCTTGTAAAAAAAACAAAACCAAAACCAAACAAAAATACCCTATTTTTGTTGACAATCACCAGTATTAAGTCCTGGGACCTGTTGAAAATTACAAGTATCTACGGAGACACCAAATGCCCAACCATCACCAAAATACACACAGACTTCAATTTACAACTTGGCATTTACTAACCAGCAACACTCAGCCAACAGCTCTGAAAACTCAGCAATTCATTTATCATAGGCCAAGCATTTACACTACATCAAGCCTCCCGAAGGCATCTGCTATTGAGCTAAAAGGAATTAACAACACAGGAAAATGCACAAGTCACAGCAAAGGTGCCAGCCTGGGGAGAGCCTTCCTTACAGTAAGACACTGGAGAAAGTCAGTAATATTCCATGCCATTGTACAAAATGCTCCCAATGTTTTTAAACTCCTGCCCGCTGTAGCAGGGTACAAGCTACATATAGAGCTGCAGAAGCAAGCAAAATGTTTGTCAGTTTATCATGAAGAGGTTATTAAGTAGCAGCATGGAATTCCTCAGTTCAAGTCTCTTCTAGATTGATTTTTCAGACCTGCAGGTGTTGAGCATGATTCCTTAACAAACATAAGCCCCCACTTCAACTCTCATCTTCCATCAGCTCTGCCATGCTTAATAATTACACAAACTTTCATGTTGTTGCATGGGAAAGCACAAACTGCTAAGAGATCACTATTTTTGACCAAACCCTGATCTTGGTTAAGTCTCATTTTCAATATTCTTCCAAGGCTTTCCTATTATATCTTACCTACAAACTAAGTGGGCTGCTCTTTATTTCTGCTGTTCATCACTAAGCTCCTAAAATCTCTCAAAAATACTTTTCCTGAGCTTTTTCCCTTTTTGCTGTCTGCACTTCCAATAACCACTTCAGTACACACCATTCTCCAGGTATTCTCCTACACTGCAGCAGCCACTCTTCGACACTGTGCACAGAAAATTCTAGTGAATAAGCAACCAGTAACTAGGGTCCACAACTAAATTCAGAGTCATCCTGTAACAGCTGCAAGCAACACTAACCCCATGATATATGCAAGCTGTCTTTTTTCAAGCACTAGGTTTTTGGCAGAAGTTTATGAACTGTCTGATGCAGTTTCCTGCTGGAGCTCGCCCAGGTTCCATCCTTCATGAGCTGAAGGATTTGTCCCTTCTTCACGGACAACAGAATACAAACAGAATATCACAGCACTGTTACAGGAACTACCTGTTTTTCAAATGGAAGACATTAAGGAATATTCTGAAGGTATTCTGCCTTTGAGTAAGGCAAACCCATGATATTAGGACTTAAAGCAGGAATTAAAAAGGTTTAGTAGAAATAAATCCTCAAAATACTTTGATTATTTGATAGGAAGATGTGAAAGGCTTGGTAAAGAATTTATATTAAGTCATTTTACAAAAAGAATAATGACAACTGTGAAATATTTTGTTTCATATTTGTCTTGATTAACCACAGTAGATGAAACAGAAAACTGAGTAATGTTTTCTACTCCGGTGCGCTTCAAGTTTACTTTACAATGAGCATGATCAATTGAAAGAATGCTAACAGGATTTTGTTAGCAGTACATTTTATTCATGTAATTTGTAAAACAACCCATTCCCCAAGTCATAATAATATCAAGCATCAGTTAAAGGCATCTAGTAAAATGTTTTTGGCAAGACTGACAAGTATAGCACTAGCAGAGTCACAATTGCTCTGTTCCCTGAAAGCTAATGAAGTTCTCAATGGGGATCTACTGAAAGTGTATCAGTGCTCTTGACTCTACACATAGATGTCACCTTTTTCTTGCCTACACAGCTGAAGTCTGTTGTAATTTTGAAATACACTGGAAATTATTCACTTGCTTCTCTCAAATACCCCACAGGAACAATACACACCCACACACATGGATTTGGCAGGGACTCACTCACACACACAATTGGCTTGGCCTCCCTTCTGCCAGCCAGTGCCCTACAGACAAAACAGGAAAAAAATGTTTCATTGAGCCATTTAAATATTTTGAAAGACAGCAGTTTGCATAAACACCAAGTAACAATAGGCTGAACTGCAGCTTAGCTCAGGGCATGAACTGAGATAACTACCTCTTTGTGAGAGTAAATTTTAAAAATCAGTTTGATTTATGAAGTATTAAATATGCCCATTTGTCATAAGTGCTAAGGAATACAGCCCTTTGGCATCTTTACAGAACCAAACTGCTGTTAAGAGAATCACAGTCTATGAAAAAATAGCCTCTGATTTGTCCCAGTATTTATGATACAGTTTTAATTCCTACCCATAGCCTTCTAGCATGACCAAGAATACATCGCTAATTACAACAGCCAAAGCCTGTCTCTGAACTAGAACAGCAAAGGCAGAAAGCAGCCAGGTAAAATATGCTCAAACTTCTCCCATACAAAAATATGTCAGTCCTCTCTCTCTCCCTCTCCACTACAGGACACACATCTTTTTCAGTTTGGTTTTAACCTGTTTCCTGAGATCTAGCCACTCCACACTTCATATTCAACATTTTCTCTCAACCTGAGCTCACAAAAAAATCCCTGTTTAGTATCAAGTTGTAAATTTAACTGATGAGCTGTTTAGCCTCCTTCTTTAAAACATTAATAAAGACACTCAATCTAACCGAGCCTGATACTTATCCTATAAGCACTGTTCCCTGCACTGCAGGTCAAATTACTACCACATCTACTATTTTTACTTAAGGTTCTTCATCAAGCTTCCAGTTTGTGCATTATTTAAGTCAATAGAGTGATTTTTTTAATTTTATGAGGAATTTCTTCCAAATGGCTTGCTGAAGTACTGCCTGCATAAGTATTCCTCTATCTGTAAAATATTTTTTCTGAAAAGTACACATTCTGATTTACCAATATTAGCAGTTTCTGACTCACAGCTTTATTATTTTTGAGACTATTGAGATGTGTCTTCCAGTCTTGATGTTGACACTTTATGTGAAGTTGGATGTGGAATTAACATTGAGGACTGTTACTGTTTAACATTCATATAAAAAGCCAATTTCTTCGCAGTAGATGCTCTGGCAAGCAGATGCACATAGCCTGGCTACAGAAGCCTAGACTTCACACTATGTAGTTTATCCTGTTGAAGAAGCTGCTGGCAGCTGCAGCTAAACAGCTTCAAGCAGCTAAGCCAGTTAAGATATTTAATTAGTTCTACAGCCAAACAGCAGTTTGTTCTTGTACTTTTAAGATATCAGTGCTGCTTTTTTTCCCCCTGTTACCATCACCAGCCTTTAAATGCACGCTTGCTGATTTTGTACAGTCAGTATTTAATCCTTAATTCTTTTAAATTAAAAATATCAAGCTACTATTCATTTACAGATGTCTTTTCATTATCATTGTGAAATAGGTTCCCATCCATGTACCTGCAGAGCTATTCCATTGTCTAAAGACATCCCTGAAGGATAAAAAAAAAAATGTTAACATAGTTTTTCACACTATCAAGCCTTCAGGAACAGGCATCATCATCACAAAACCCTGACTTTACAGACAGAGCTGAATTACAGGAAGGTCAGACGTCTCAAGTCTCCAGAGCAGACTGGAAGCACAGATCAGGTATTCAGTCTTCCAAAACAAGCACCACAGATGCAAAGCCATCCAGTTACTACTGCTCCTTGAAAAGTCTTCAAAATGTGAAAGGCAAGAACCTGATTTGGATTCTCAGCCTTTCTCCTACAGAAAGCATTTTGGAATCTGTCAGTACTGCTGCAGCCTGCCAACTTCAGTACTTGATTTTCAGACCATTTCTGAGACTTTTTAAAATTAAAAGTGTGACTAAATCACATGCAGACTCCACCTTTCCAAGTTTGTGCTGACACAGAAGAGACATTACATTCAGTAATGCAGCCTTCATGGTCCTAGCAGCTGATGTTCAAAATTCCAACAGGATCTCCTCACCACGCCTGAAGATAGGGTCCCAGATGTTTGGTTTCATGCTAGATAGCCCAAGACAGAACATTCATCCATGCCCCTGGCGCCACTGCATAAGTGGTAAGACACAGTATTGGAATGGCATACTACGAACAGTCTTTGACAGAGTTCCTTAGCCCTTGTACATCTCCCTACTTCTCCTCCTCTTATTTTTTAGGCAGGAGAGAAGAATAATTATCAACAGTTCACAGGTAAACTCTAGATTCGTATTTGGACATCAAGATGAACCAAAGCATCTAAGAGTTTAAGTAAAATTAAAAATAACTAAAAGCGCCCCAATACTACCCAAGTTATAATTCTAAAAGACCAAAGGGCAAAAAGCTAGTTTCTCTTAAAGCACTAGAATGTACAGGAGCAGAAGTTCTCTTTTGTTCAGTAGCTTTCCACTCAAAATTCCCCATTTGTCTTTCCTAGACTTCTCTCCTCTTTCCTTTCTTTCCTCAATTGGCCAGCTGCCAATTAGAACTGACAATAGAAGAAAGCCTTTTTACAATCTTCAGTCATCACTACATAAAACATCACCCCATATTCCATTCTGTACTTGGTTCCTTCTTTCTCTCAAAAACAAAACTTGAAATAAGTTTACTGGTGTTTTAATTCTTTTCTTGTTCTCAGGCCAAAATTAAAATTCTTTCCAATCATTCCACTTTTGGACTTGGACTGTGAATACTGAACACACACAAACAGAGGGCTTGTTTTCTGCACCTTCAGCTAAATTGCTGCTGTCACCACTGTTCCTGTTCTGCACCGTTTTGTACAATACTGACTTCTGTAGTACATACTTGATAAAAAAAATATATTAAATAAATAAATTTTGCCCTGTACACAGCAAATGCACAAAACACATCAAGCCTGGCATGCAAGACTAGCATTCATGAATGAACTGAAAAGACAATGTGAAGAAGGTTATGGAGGTGTATGGGGAAAAAGGGAACACAAACAGCAGTTATGACAGAGGAGAGTCACACAAGAAAAGGATATTATAATTGTGAAAGACACAGATGGTTACATCTTCAAAATCATTATTAGCATTGGATATATATGAGCAGTATCTTGTATCGGCACTTACACCAGACAGCCACTGATAGTTTGCATGATTCCATCATGCTTACCTGCCCTAAGAAATTTTGAGATAGGCACAGTATAATAGTTGCAAACACAATCAAAGTGGTTAGTGATAAGCAACAACCAGGAGAAAAAATAGTTGTGTCTGCACAAAGTGACCACATGCCTTAAAGTATCAGCACAAATTTACAGAAAGCCAGAATCCAACAATAAAAATGTTCCTGTTCCTTAAACACAAAACCACAGACAAAGTATGGTGACTAGTAGACAGGAATTGGGTGTCAGAGAATCAACCAGTTTGGAAAAGACCTCTCAGATCGGACAGTCCAACCTAACCCTTCTAATTAACTAAACCATTGCACTAAGTGCCTCATCCAGCATCCTTTTAAACACCTCCAAAAATGGTGACTCCACCACCTCCCTGGGCAGCCCATTCCAATGGCCAATCACTCTTTCTGTGAAGAACTTCCTATTGTTCAGCCCTGCCCTGGTGTAGCTTGAGACTGTGTCCTCTTGTTCCGTCACTGGGTGCCTGAGAGGAGAGACCAACCCCCGCCTGGCTACAACCTCCTCTCAGGTAGTTGTAGAGAGCAATAAGGTCTCCCCTGAGCCTCTTCTGCAGACTAAACAATCCCAGCCTCCTCAGCCTCTCCTCATAGAGCTATGCTCCAGCCCCCTCACCAGCCTTAGTGCCCTTCTCTGGACACATTCAAGCACCTCAACATCTTTCTTAAACTGAGAAGCCCAGAACTGGACACCACAGTACTCAAGATGTGGCCTAACCAGTGCTGAGTACAGAGGCAGAATGACTTCCCTGGTCCTGGTGGCCACAGTATTCCTCATACAGGCCAGGACGCCATTGGCCTTCTAGGCCACTTGGGCACAGTGCTGGCTTATGGTTCAGTCGGCTGTCAACCAGTACTCCTAGGTCCCTCTCTGCCTGGCTGCTCTCCAGCCACTGTCCTCAGCCTGTAGCGCTGCATGGGGTTGTGGCCGAAGTGCAGAACCTGGCACTTGGACTTGTTAAAACTCAGGGCACTGGATTGCACCCATCTGTCCAGGTTCCTCTGCAGAACCCTCCTGCCCTCCAATAGATCAACACCTGCTCCCAACTTGGTGTCATCTGCCAACTTACTGATGCTGGACTCAATCCCCACATCCAGATCATCATTGAAGATATTAAACAAGACTGGGCCCAGCACTGATCCCTGAGGCACACCACCAGTGACTGTCTGCCAACTGGATGTGGCTCCATTCACCACCACTCTCTTGGCCCAGCCATGCAGCCAGTTCTTAACCCAGCACAGAGTGTCATGACTGAACTGATCTGAAACAATACAAAAACCAAGGAAAACATCTCCCAGGTAGACAGAAAAAATCCCTATTGCCATCACATTTTTTGGTCTCAATTCTCCCTGCTGTGACACTAACATCTTAAAGAGCTCTCCAGGCTCTCCACAACTCTCTCTACATTAAAAGGGCCCAGGAAAATTCACACTGCTGCAGAACACACACTGAAATGACAAGCCTTCACAGCACCGTGGGACACCTGGGACCAAGTGAAAATGCTCAACCTTTTCACTGCCTTCACATATTAACATCATCTGAACCTGAGTGCCGTGTGTCAAGGTACAAAAAAAAAAAAAGTTGCTGTGCTGTACATACTTGAAAATGTCTTTTCTAAGCTGCCAGCCACTGAAAGCACAAGAAATCTGACCCCTTTTACTACTTGGGGTGATTCATCTGATCAAGCCTTTAAGTGAGGAACTGCGAAGACAAAAGCACCAGCTTTACCCAAAGGGATGCCTGAGCAAAAACCAGAGGTCTTGGAATGTTTCCCCTTTCAGCACAGCCATGAGCCACACACCAGAGACAACTTCTGTTAAGAGGCACAAATACACATTAAAACAGAGCTCCAAATCAGAGGAGCTTTTTATATACTGTAATAGATCCCAAATGTATCAAAACTCTAATATTGAGCTCTCAGGACTAGGGATATGGTATTTGGTCCAGGATACATGTTTTTAAGAGGCCCCAAAATGCTTATTCATATAATAAACCACAAAAGCTCCAAAGAAGCTGTTGCCATCTGTTTTCTGGACTCTGAAATTTCTATGGGATCCTCTCCCTAACCCCACCAAATGCTATTTTGTACACTATCACAAAAATATGACGGAAGAGGAAACCAAACCCAGAAAAATTAAAACTGTGACTAGATGGTAAAGATCTTCAAAACTCTGCAACACAAGGTGTGTTGTGGTCAGAGCTTGAACTTGTACTGTGCATTTCCTCTCTTTTTTCATGTAAATCAGACTCAATTTCTTTTGAATGTGGTTCCCCATTTACTATGAATATATTTACTACTTGGAATTTTCAGTAGACATATTTCTGGGTTTAGCAGACTGTGTGTAAGTGGTGGTTGAGTAGTAGGAGAAAGGTCAAGTGCTAAGTTTACTTTCATCCTCAAGTCTTTGCTGAAGACAGTTCAGATGAGCACAGACCCCACTAACTACACACCACTGATTAGGTACTGAACACATTTTGTCCAAATTGTAAAACATTAGTCTTCTGAATGAGCAAAACAAGGAATTCAAAAGTACCAGCAGTAACTACATTGAACGAGTTTACCAAAACTGAATCAGTTGTTTCAGTAGCTTCCCTGCTTTTCTGTTTTAAATGGAAATCAGGTGCAGCTCTTGCTTTGGAGAGGATTACAACTACCATGTTATGGTTAAGGAGCTCTCCACCATTGTCTATTGTTTATAAAAATGTCCTAAACCTCCCCAATTCACCCTATAATTTACACGATCAGATCTCATACAGGTAGTTTACTGTCCAATGCCATCATGACACCATCCTAAGTGCTATAAATATCCTGGTAAAGACCTAACAAGTAACAGTAGGCACTGATGTCCAAAGTGCACACACAGCACTTGAGGGTCAATTTCTTTATCCAGCCAAGGACTTGAGTTAACCTCTCTCATCTCTGTAGAGTATCCTGATGGTTGACCAGATTCATCAAACCAACTGGTTAAACATTAGAAATTGGGCAGAAAAAGGCAGACAGAAAATTTAACTTCTTAATAGTTTCTCATGACCCAGGACCTTAACAAGTGCGGCATCCTCACTGTCACTGCAGTCCCCTGGAGAGCGGCTGCTGAGTCCACCAGCCTTCACTGAGACATGCTGTAGTGGGTTAGGAACTGCCCCCCCCCCCCACTACTGAAATTTACCAGACCAGCTCAAACGGCTTGGAAGTAAGATAAAGCTATATTAACACCAAAGCTAAATTTACAAGCATATATACACAAGTATTTATAATTATGTACAAATTAAAAATAATAGAGAACTCCAAACTCCCTCCCGGACAAAGAAACTGCCCAGAAGGGATTCAAAGCCTCTCTCTCTCCCCAAGACAGACAAAACTTACTTGTTACCTGTTAGTGGAAAATAGAGTGGAGGGAAGGAGAAGCAAAATGAAGCAGTGTCCCAGAGCAAAGAGGGACAAATTATTAACACTTTGGCTTTTTATCCCTTTCAGCAAACCAATGAACAATATAGTCATCATCATTATTTTATTTTTAAAACCAATGATCTAATTTCTTTCACTAAAATTTTCTAATTAGCCTCAAACCAGCACACATGCCCTGTTTTTTCTGATGTGTGCGAGCCCAGATAGGATGCCTATATCCTGTCCATGTTCATCTTCTGGTTACCCACAGTATTCAAAAAAATATTAAGTGGTCAAAAGAAGAAAAAAGATGTGCAGCTTGTTACCCATAAACTGGAGAATCACACGCAGTTTTTAAAATAGCCACACAGTATTTGCTGAGTGTGAAGGTATTTGGTATTTTAACACTAAAAACTGAAGTTCAAACCCCCAGTAACAGCCACCTTGTCATGGAGAGAAGACAAACTCTAAGTTTCTAAGTACTGTCATAACCTGAGCTACTGAAAGTTTCACAAAAGCTGTGTGCAGTTTTCAGAATTGCTACTCAGTAGTTGGAAATAATTTCACTGTATCTTTCACTTACAAAAAGGCAAAAAAAGTTAGCAGCAGTAGCAGACAATTAAGGATAGAAAGCCAGCAGGTATCACCCTAAGTCCATTGTGAGAACCAGACATGCCAAAACAGTTGAATAGAGTTCTAGCTGACCAGGCACAGCAAGACAGTCTTACAGAACAGCTCTATTGTAGAGCCAACAGTAAACTACCTGAAGTGGGCATGAGATGGCCTAATGTAGCCACTTTGTCTTAAATCATCGCTAATTATTTCACCCAATGAGCCAGACAAACCAAACAAATCCTATGAATGTGGTAAGAACTGCTCAACTCAGCAACTGAAGTAAAAACACACATTAGATTCTTACACTTGGGCAGGATAAAACTCAGTTCTGTGTTGCCTTTAAAAGTCTACCCTAACAAAACATCCCTGAAGAGCTTAAATTTCCAGCCCACACATGTTGGTTATCAAAAGACACAGACATGAGAAACCATGAGGGAGAAAGCTTGCACACATTTCTTCTTCATACTCCTAAATCACTTATACTGAAAAAATAGTCACCCAGCACCCAGTGCAGGGACAGACACAAGCACCAGGGGTTAACATCAGTGGGGCCAGATAGCTTGCAGCTAACTGCTTACAAGTGGAGTCTAATTCTTTTTTTTTCCTTCTGCGATACAAGTAAACCTTCTTAATCAAGCAGTAATGTAGCTATAAACAATATCATGCAATGTATCACAACAATCAAGCAGCTGTTTGTTGCTCTGGAGGGTGTTTCCAACTCTGAGCTTAACTTGTGGCTTCTGATATATCAACCAGTATTCAACTATCAGTATCACACTTCAACTGACAAAAGAAAATCCAGTAGTACAGCTACTTTCTCTTAATAAAAGTTTAGACCTAAATTAAGGATACTCAATGGAGGATGGGAAGGAGAAGAAAAACACACAAAGGTCTCACAAGCATGACTCAACAAAGCCATGACTAATTCTTGGGCAGCAACCTCAATGCGTTGCAGTTCAGCCTTGGACGGTCTCATATCACTGAAGCGGTGTATAAAGTCCCTCCATCTGCTACACAACCACTGACCCAGAGTTCTGCACAGCTCAGACTGGGTCTGGATATGTTCACACAACCCAGTATCAAGGCATACAAAAATACTTCACTTGCAGGATAAGAAATGTAGAAGGAAAATGTTTTGGTGAAACTTGGCACTGACTTTGACACCAAATATACCATATACAGTGACCCTTCACCTCATCAATACTGACAGTTCAGACATTATCATTAGTCATTCACTTAGTGATATGTTAAGTCACAGACCATAGAGAAGTGAATTAACAATAAATGGGTTTATTTACATAATGGAGCAGCCTTTCTTGACTATGAAAGAGTTCTTCTGACATTCCAGCCTCCTCGGATGCTGCCAAATTCTGCCTCTCCACTCCTGTGGATCACCACTTCAGCAAGTTACCTCTGAATGCTCAACACACACTTCTGAAGAATAAGTCACTGTTTTGCACAACGATAAACAATTTAGGTCTCAGTAAGATTTCTTCATCCTATATGCATCCAGTTAATAGCTTGCCTTCATTTCAGGACCCTAACACAGTTACTGTCTCAGAGTGTTTTTTGCTTTAAGACATTTTGGTTCTCCCATCCTAGAGCCTGTAAGAGCTCTTTCATGATGTCATGTAGGCAAATAACCACAGGTAACACCCCACACAGGTTTAGAAGCTCTCATCAAACAGCTCCCTGTTGAAACTCGAGACGCTGTATGTTGTACACAAAAGTTACAATCAGGGCATAAATAAATCAATATTAGAAATGCACAAACCCAGCATATCTGATGGAGTGAGACACTTGACAGAAGACCTGTGAGATGACTCAAAGTCTAAGCATGTGCTGGGACACGGAAAAACCATAAAATAATAGGGATAGAAAGGAGTAAGATTAAGAAAAGTATTACTATTTTCAATTCCTATCACTGTATCATCTATTCTAAACGGAGATAAATAATTAAAACAATGGGAGAAAACTTAAAGGCAATACTGATGCCAAAAGGAGCTATTGAGAAATCTTCTCAGAACTCAGTGCAGATATTTAAACCAAATTTTTCAGAGGAAGCACAAGAAAAACCTAAAGGTGAATTTAGAAGTTTTTACCACTTAAACTCTCTTGGTGGTGTTCAGAAAACTTACTTCTCTTAAACTGAACAGCAGCTCAGCTACAGCATGAAAATAAGCTCTTCCTCAGCTTTCAGTCTATCTTTACAAGTCCAGTTATTCCTCACACATTTGCGTGCTTGCCTTTTCTTAGAAGCACTAAGAAGAATTACTGGCACAGAGAAAAGGATTTTTAATTTTTGAAGGGTAAGTTTGGTATTGCTCTGCATAAGCAGGTGAGCATCACTTAGAGGGTTGTAGCAACTGCAATATATATAGATTGCCACAGAGCAGAAATTGTTACTTGCTGTAATTGTGCTAAGGAAAGTCTAAATCCCTCAAAGTCCTGCAAGGAAAGGCCTGCCTGGTATCAGCCATCTGTACCTGTCCAGTATGATGGACAATTCCACTGCCTGCAATTACTGCTTTGGAATGAAGAAACAACTGCTGCCAAAAGGGACTGATGCCCTGGTGTTGCTAAAGGAACCACGAACCTTAGTGAACTCTGCACATTATTATGCCATTATAACACCAAAACACACCTGCTGGCCTCAGGCTACCTGTCTCCAAGGCAGACCACATCTTAGCACACCCCCTTGGGCCCAGACCACACCTTAGTCACTCCTCCTTGGGCACACATGGACACCTTACTTGTGGAGAGCACAAGGGGCAGAGAGAGGCAGCATTTGGACATTGGCAAGTGTGAAATTGGTTAAAAAAGATGTCTCCCTAGCAGCAGGACTTGGAGAGCTTTTCCGACCAGGACCAAAAGATCAGAAAGACCAGCAGGACTGGACCCAAGACCAGAGACATCTTAGGACCATCAAATTGGTGGTAGCTATAAACCTTTTTCTTTCCCCTCTTCGCTTTACCTTTCCCCTCTCACTTCTCCCTACCTATCAGATGCCACCTTATGGGTAAACAATGAAGTTTTACTCATGATTGACGTGAACCCCCAGGTGTGGTCATCTGAGTTTCTGCACTTCGAGATCACACTAACAAACCACCACAAATCCACTGTTTGGACCATGACAATTCTGGACTGTTAAATCAAATGAGGTTCAGTACACTTCCCTCAAGCATAGTTTTGCTTTTAATTACCATGATTTCAGAGATATGAACACCAGAGAAGTAAGTTTAAGGCTACCCATTCCATTCAGTGTAAGGTCATATTTTTCCAAGCACCTAGTATGGATTCTGCTGTACTCCTACTGAATTTAGTCATAGTCTAGTTAGCTTCTATCAACACTGAGCACTTTTGGAAACTTCACCCAGAGCCATTTTAACAGTTCAGTGTCCCATGTATTACTACAGTACACTAAAGCCTACAGTTCTCATTAAGTTAATTCCCTGCAGTATTATGGTGCACACAGAATGGACTGTTACTGTCTCCAGTTTTATAATCAGTACTTGTAACAATGGAAAATACAGTATTTAAGCTGGTCCTATGGGATAGAGCACAAGACCTTGCTGGATCTTATGAAAGGAATGGTATCACAATTAGTTTTAGTGTCTCAATTCTGAAAATAGTGCAGCACCACATACTCTTTGGGGGCTTTTGTCTTCTATTCACTCATGCACCTGAATATTAACAAATATTAAATATTACATTTGGAAGACAAAAGTGGTTCAATAAGGCATTAAGTGTTCTCAAATCCTTGCCTTCTAGCAGAGTTTTGAGATCTTTTGTAACTCTCCAGTATTTCCACATGGAAATTCAGAAAAGCAAGATATGATCAAGATAAGGAGAGCTAACTATTCCCTTGAAACATTCTCCAAATCATTAGCACAACACAGAAAATAAATATTCTTTCCATGTAGTTTCAGCTAGTAAGCAAGGAACTACAGATCTTTTCTATTCCTTAAGAATCCTTTACATCCCAGTTGAAAGGTTGCTGAAACGCACCAGAACCTTGGCTCCACCCAGCCTGATGGACCAGTGTCCTGGTAGGCATAAATCCTGCCAGGCTGGTTTAAACCCTTGCTCAGTCCTCCTTCTGTTCAGGGTCCGGAAGCTGAAGTAGATTGAGCTAAACTAAGCAAAGCCCTGAGGCTGGGAGCTTAGCACTAGGTGTCAGGTGTCTCGTGCAGCCCCTCAATGTGCCTGTGTGGTCACACGAGGCACGAAGCTCTGAATGCATTGGGCAGTACAAGAATGCTAAATGCCTGTTAGCCAGTTTCACTTTCAAATTGGTCTATTTAAGGGGGGATGATTTAGAAGCCTCACCTTTTCTACACAGCAGCCTTTTCCTGCACAAGCTGTCCTCAGAGATCGTCTCTCTGCAGCACCCTTTAGTGGTTCATTACCTGGGAATTGCCATGGCCACCTGTTTGCAGCTTACACTGGCTCTGCAGCAACTCTCTCTCCCCCCTCCGCCTGGAATACTTTGTATTTTACTGCAGGATCATTTACTGTGAGTTTTGGAAGCGTTTTTATACGGGAAACTTACTCAGGGACCATTTATCATGAGTACCACGTGCTGGGGTTGATGCTGAGCCTCTGCAGCACTGTTAAAGTTTTCCTGTTTCGCGTTCCTATTTTCCCAAGTTCTGATTGTTTAAACTGTTTAATTCTGTGTTAATAACTACCCTTTGTGCCAATATTTCCTGTCAACTGAAAATCCAAAGAATCTGAGGGATTTTTCCCTGAATTTTTGAATATTACTAAAAAATAATATTCAGAGATATTAATAATAATATTCATAACCGGATATTAATATCTCATCACAACCAGGAGACAATTCCAGAAGAGGAAACATTCAGTCACTCCTTAGCAGGCAATACACTGTTCCAGAACATAAGTAAAGGTCTATTTGGTGTAACAAGCAAGAACACCTAAGAAATAAGAGGACTATGTCAAGAGCCTAATTTTGTCAGAAGGCCTGAAGGGGGGAAATTCTGCACTACTAAGGTCTAACCAAGACTCAAACTTCTGTTTGGGAGGAAGGTGCAGCTGAGACAGGACAGTAAGCTGCAGTTCACCTAAACAATTCCTCACATTAAGAAAGCATAGATAGAAGTATATGCAGCAATGAGTACCTTTGTACACCCTGTCAGAGACCACATACAATATATGTGACATCAACCAACTTAAAAGAACTTGAGCAAGTTTTTTTTGACTGCTAATTAATTTACAACTGCACTGGAAAACTGGAGGGACTTGGTAAGTCCAGTCAATATGCATCATCTCCCCATTGTGAAAGACAAAAAACAGAACACTCCCTCAAAAAAAACCCAAAACCAAACCACCACACCACCAACATCCCACCGAAACACACATACACAAAAACTCCAAACCAACACAATAGACAAAACCCAAAACCCACCCCACTTCAATCTCCAAAACCATCCAAGGTCCCTCTCCCCCAAAATACTAAATGAGCCCTTCCTCTACCCCCCTCCCTAAAAAAGCCACTACAAAAGACACTATACATATTGTTTAAAGATAGTGGTGCTAACATTTACAATTCTAAAGTTATTTTTATATGCCAGAAGGGCCACCAGTAGTCAAAAATGTTTTTCACAAGCACAACCTCATTCTAGTACCTCTAGGTTAAAACCTAGCAAACTTTAGCATTCACACTGACACCCTCACAGCATCTTTGAACAGAAATTGAAGAATATAATATTCAATAAAGAAAGCAGGGGGGATTTCACTGACAAGAAAGTAATTGTTCAAGCTGGAACTTAACCAAAATAGAGAGGTTAACACAGTAACACTTGTTGAAAGAAAAATATACCAGTAGTATGAATTTCTCATGGACTAGAAGGTATTCTAAACCACAGTTTTATCTTTCTTCTAAAATAGCAAGTGTTCCAGCAATCGAGTGTTCTCTCATTTCCAGTATCTATGGAATGTTTATATTCCAGTTGGGGAAGCGCAGAGCTAAACACAGCACTGCTGACTGCTCCTCTCAGAAACTGAAAGGACTGGTAGCAAATTGGTCAAGGTACTGTGTAATGTGGTGAAGAAACTGATACCAGTACTACTTGTTGCTGTCTGCATGACCTAGCCATCACACCATTGCTCAAGACAGACATTTCATTTGCACTTCATGAAATATATCAAGTACAAACCTAAGATTTTGGTCACCTAAATACTAAGCTCAAAACAAAACTGCAACAAATAAACTAAAAATAACAGCTAGTTTAAATCTTACTTGGAGGAGAAACTTTTATTGGGGAATTCAGTATTTTTCTTAAAAAAAATGTTTCCAATTGAAAACAAAGAAGTCAGTTTCTTTCAGGTGTATTCATGCCTTTCCTCACACTTTTCCAAAATACATGCTGCTAAGTAAATTTGCTAGCAAGAATGGTTACAGAAATAAGACGTTCAGGTGAACAGAGAATATCTCAAATTTATTTTTCATCTGTAATTAGTTATGGGCATAAAGTCATCCAATTGGTCATCCAACACACCAAACAGAAGGTACTTAAAAAGAAGTGTGATGGTTTGGGAGTTACCCCCACCCTAAAAAAAAAACCAAAACAACACAACTTTAACTAGCTGAGTCTAGTCTGGTGAATTTTTAAGGAAGCTGTATTTACAGCTTAGCACAATTTGCAAGCATATATATACAGAATATACACAAATATTTACAGTTATATACAAGTTAAAAGTAATACAGAAACACAAAATTCCTCCCAAAACAGACTGCCTAATAGGCTGCTGACTCAAACCTCCTCCCCCCTTCCCCCTCTTTCCCTCCCTTCAGAAATCACCCACATCAATCCCTTTCTATCTCATGTGATAAATCTGGAGACATCTGAGCTGAGATATTAAAAAATAAAAAAAAGACAAGAAGGTTAGGGGGAAAAAAGGGTTAGGTCGGATTAGAGTTAAGGTGGATGCAATCACACAGACTGCCAGAGAGCAGAAGTAACTGAGAACTAACTGAGAAGTGTGTGAGAAGTGAGTCTCTTATCTCTATTTTTACTAGTTGCCTTTCTCAGCAGCAGAATGAGTGATACAGCTTACTGTTGTTTTTGTTTTTTCTTCTCACAACTAAGGATTTAATTTTTCTCAGTAAAATATTCCAATTAGCCTCAAATCACCACAAGAAGCAAAGCTTACAAGTCCCAAAAACAATATAAACTTATTCAACTGAGTATTTTTCATTACTAATGTGAAAGAAGCAAAACTTTCACCCATTGTGAATAATAACAGAAACTGGAATAGGGGTTTGACTTTCTCTGAATTATTTCCCCACCTCAAATGCATACGAGAGAAATAATTTTAAGTATAGTCATAGTCACAATAGTGGGACAAAATGAAGCAAAATCAATGTTTAGCACCCAACACCAGTTCAGTTAATATTCAGATTGTTGGGCAAGTCCATAGTTACTCAAGGGCAAGACTGATACAAGCTTCACATGCGTAATGTAAAAATAAAAAAAAAAACCCAACACCAGTCAAAACAGTATCTTTAAGTACTTTTAAAGTGTAAACAAAACCAGTCCTAGGTAAGTGCATAAGTGATTCACAGGTTTCTGACTTGATCAGCATGTATTTTCTTAGAGGACTATCCGGACCTTGATTCACGCATCTAATTGATAAAGAAACATTCATGTACTTAGAATCAGAGAGGTCATGCCTTCTTGGGTTTCCAATTGACAAGATGAGTGACTATAATTAACAGTAATTAACACTACGAGGATGAGGCTCAGCAACTGTTCCAGCTCAGGACACGGATTACCAGGGACAAACGGAAGCCAGAACACTCAGTGGAAACTCACTCTGTCACTTTAAGGACAAGAATTACTGAATTTTATAAAATCAGTCTTCTCATAAAGTTTGACTATACTGGCCTTCCAACACAGAATTGGTGGTACTTTGCAAGGGCACTCAGCTCTTAAACAGCAGCCCATAAGCTCCTCAAAAAAGTAGTCATAAGAATAAGTCCCAAGATCACTTTACACTTTCCTTCATACACTATGGACTTTTTAGGCAATCATTTAGGCTCTCCAGCCTGGAGAAGAGAAGGCTTAGAGGAGACCTTAGAGTAGCCTTCCATTATCTGAAGGGGGTCTACAGGAAGGCTGGGGAGGGACTATTTACAAGGCCTTGCAATGACAGGACAAGGGGCAATGGGTTTAAACTGGCAGAAGGGAGATTTAGACTGGATGTTAGGAGGAAGTTCTTTACAGTGAGGGTGGTGAGGCACTGGCACAGGTTGCCCAGGGAGGTTGTGGTTGCTCCCTCCCTGGAGGTGTTCAAGGCCAGGTTGGATGAGGTCTTGAGTAACCTGTACTAGTGGGAAGTGTCCCTGCCTGTGGCAGAGGGTTGGAACTAGATGATCCTTGAGGTCTCCTTCCAATCTTACCATTCTATGATTTCTAATAATTTGTGAGTATTCTTTAATCAAGAGCGGGGAGAGCACCACACCATGCTGCAACCCCAAACCTCCCTCCTACTTCAATTAACTACAAACATTAAAGCTGCCAGAATGTTTCTTCCCTCATGGTTTTCAAAGACATGAGATGAATACAACTGTCATGAGTTGTCAGAAATAGAACAAGAGAATGAGCATTGATAATTCAGTAGGTGACAGATGAGGAAAAGCACAGGATATCCATTCAGGAAGATGCAACATACCTAATTTTCTTGGGGACCAATTAATGTTAGAATTGGTTTGCATACTCTTAATCAGAATTGCATTGCCATTTTCTGTCACAAGAATACGGATCTTTCCTAATGAAAGCCAACAAGACACTGTTTTAATAAATACATTTTGAACTACAGCACAGAATAATCACTTTGTCAAATATTAACACCAGCAACAATATGAGCCCTGAAAGGCATAAATACTTAAGAGGTATTCCAGATGTTCATTTTGTGAGCTGTATTATTCATGCCTCCTCCAAAGAATGATGGAAGACCAGAAGCAACCATTCTATGGCCATGTTGTAGTACGAAGACAACTTTGTCTCCTCATCTCTCTCTTTGCTACCTAGCTGATGAACTGATACTAACAATTAGTAATAACTACTTGACACAGCCTGCTCTTTTCCTTCCCTTCTCCCACCTCCTGTTTTCACTTCATGAAAACCCTTCCCTAGCAGACACTCTAGTCAGAGGATTATGTTCATTCTAGAACATTTAGCACCCGTTCTGAGTGATGCTTGTGAGTTCATGTCCTCATCCCACCCATTTTGCATATTATTTGAAAAAGAAATACAGGCGGGAAAACAGTGACCCGTCTGTTGTTGGAGAACTGTCCAAAGAACATGCTCTTTCTGACCTAGTTCAGTTCTTTCCTCAGTTCCTAGCCCATGTTACTACAGCTCCACTTTTGTTCAAAGTACTGAAAGTAACAGTTTGTACCACCATCACCTATGCTCTGTGAGGCTGGGCGGAAGTGCTGCAGTCAATGCTCAGATGCTGAACAGCAGCCACACATCTTTCAGGCATAATAGCTGGCAAAACCTTGCTGATGCAATGTGCTCCAGTGGAAACAGCAGATAGTCCATACTGGATTTCCTCAATTTCTGTTCCTAGAACTGTGTTACTATGTAGATCTCTGTGATAAATATTACTAATATTGCAGTCTGATGAAGTCATTGTACCTTCACTTAATCTGCCACAGCTATACTGGTTTCCATCAGCACAACAGGAGTAGCGGGAAAAGATGAGTGCTGCATTGAAAAACATATATCCTGAGGGAAAGGAGGTGTTCCAGTAGAGATGATCTTGTGCAAGTAGCACAGGAAAAGTCCAAGAAACTTCATAACCTTTTAGCAGAACGTGTACCATCAAGATTCAGTGAAGCATCAATGTATTTTCAGATGGACAGGACAGACCAACAGAATTTTCTGTACAAGCAACTTCTCCTGCATTGTTATGAACCAACTCAATAAAACTTTGACTGGCCTCTGCTATAAATTACACAGTGGATGTCCAAAGAGAGTGACTGCCATCTGAACATATCAGCTGATGTTCTGTTTGAGAACACAAAAGCTCCGAGCACTAGCTCTGACAAGTCACATAGGGGGAAGTGGCATCTGGCCTATCTTCTTTCTTATGCCAGACATCCCAAACCTCTTCTACAAGGTTCTCTCTACAGGGAAGAGGCTGAAGAACCCAAGTACAAAAGCTCAGTTTAATACTCCTGCTCTGCAGATGTGTGTGGAAAAGGGTCGTATTTTGTTCAAACAACATAATAGCATAAGCATCTCAAGCAAGATAGGAGAAATATCCAGTAATACAAAAGCAGGGTGAAAAAAACAGCAACAAACCCAAAACAACCCTCAGGCAGTCCAATGAGGGAATGTGGTCCCACCCTTATGCCACACATCCAGAGATGCTTGCTTCATTCTGCTTACATCTGTGACGGAAATTAAGGGAAAGACTATTGCTACTGCCTAAAAACTAATTGCAAGTACTTAAGTATTTGCAAACTTCTTGGAATGATTTGATTTATAAAATGTCACTAAATCACTTCCTCCTGATGCAACTCTTGTTAAAATGGCATTAAATCCATATACAAAAGCAGAGTCCCTGTCACTCGCAGAAAACTTCTGTTCAAAATCAACAACAACAATCACTTACAAAGCAGGGCAAAGCTTTTCTGAAACACATACTTCCATTACAAATATTTCCATTTGAAGACAGGCTCTTCAGCAGAGAATTACCTACACCACTATAAAACATAACTTACCTACTTCTCTGCTACTTCTATATTCAAACACAGATATCCACTGTACAAACTAACTTCTTAGGAGGTATAAACACAAAATGATCAAACTCCATTTTGTTGTTTAAAGAAGTCTCACTTCTACCTAAGCCTTAACACTTGGCTACTCTCAGAAAGCATCAATAAAAACAGATTCTCTAAAGGAACATTTGGAAACTAGAGACAGGAAATCAACAGCTCAGATCTCATAAATGGAGTAATGAGTTCAACTGCCTTTCAAACATTTACTTCAACTGAAAAGTAAGTTTTGATTGCTCTTGACATACTGACATCCCAGTCTGCATGAGGGAAAGTAGTAAGATTTGTTAGTCTGAAGGAAAAAAAAAAAAACAAAACAAAAAACACACACAGGTCTTTTTCTTAAAGAACTGCTTGGTTTGATTTTGCAAGCTTCACCAAGTATAAGGGGTATATTTGTCTCTGCTGTGCCAGCAGCCTTTCAGACACACTGTGAGAGTGGAAGATACCATTGTTTCCTCCTAATGCAAAATGGGACCAAGTTTACTACCGTTTCATTTATAAGAGATGATTCCTGAGAATCAAGTTCAATTACAGTTCACACCTGAAGTTCAGTAAGTATACAGTGTACCTTACACATTTTCTTGAAGAAAAGTATTAAAATATTTGAATGACAAATGCAAGTGAAAAAGCTGAAGTAAATTTGTGAAATAGTTTTGTGCTACATTCAAAACAGCAACACAGCTCCTCCCACAGCAGTTAAACTTCATAACAAAGTTTAATGACTCAGAACCCCCTCCCAATTAACATTTTTGTTTGAAGACTAACTCTACTTAATTTGAAATTTCCTCGTTATGCCAATAACATTTTATTACTTTACCCTGTGACTTAAGTGCACTGTCCTATTTGACATACAAAGTACTAAGAACAACCCAGAGCAGGAAAAAAGCTTTTCCTTCTTCAGTATCAAACACCTGGCAAGTAAATGGAAGGTTCCTGCAAAGCCTTGAAGGCTCTTAAAGGCAATCCTCTTTTTCCCTGGGGATTTAAGACTCAGTTATTTTCATTGCTCTTTTTAAGCCTATGAGATTACATCATCTTTCTCCCTTAGAGTTACATTTTACAGTGGGCTCCCCCCCTGCCATTTTCCCTCCATTTTCTAACTCCCTAATGATTCAAGCTGCTGTTGGCTTGGTCATGAAATAATGGTAGAGGAAGCATCTGTATTACCTGGCTCTTTGAAAAATAGGACCATTTGTTATCCTCAGTTATTTACCTACGTTAATGTACTTTAATTTTAATACTTGACAATTTAGGATTTTTCAGCCACAAAGGTCTTTGACCAAGCTTGTCAAGTATTTGAGAAATAAGCTAACGAACTGACTTGCAAGAATTTCTACCAAAGTACTGTGCTAGTTCCCTCAATGTTTGCTATATTCCCCACAAATACAATAGTCTAATTCTAGATCAGGTCACTTTGGTTCCTGGACTCAGAAAGCACCAAGTCCCCAAGGTGAACTGCACAAAGAAGAGAATGTTGACCTTACTGGTTCAACAACTGAGCCTGCAGTATTCAAGGGAAGATTGCTGCATTTGTGTGAGCTCCCTCTTGTGAAATACAAGCTCCCATGACAGAGCTACAAAAGTGAGACTGTCTAAGACCTCATGTCATCTACCCCTGTACTACTTGCCCTCTTCACCTCTTAACTAAAAAAAAAGAAAAATAAAATCAACAGGAGCAAAAACTGCTGTCAAAAAAGTAATTTCTGAAAGTCACTGTAGTTTAGAAAAGGCCTTTAAAGAAAGAAAAAAAAGCACTGTGTGGAGAGAAAAGGAAAAAAAAAAAAGGCCAGTTGTGCCCAGTCACAGAACTCTAGAATCACTCACATAGGAAGAGATTGCTGGAAATCAACTAGTCCAACAACTCTGGTGACAGCAGGAGCAACTAGAGCAAGTTATCCAGCACTATCATGTCCAGGTTGGTTTTCCATTTATCTAGAAACACACAACTTCTCTGGAAAACCTATGCCACTGTTGGACCACACTTAACAGCAAAATAGCAGGAGTTTCCTGTGTTCAGACAGACATCCACATGTTTTGTCTACTACATCATCTTCTGTCACTGAACATTACAAAGAAAAGCCTAGCTCCCTCATCTTCATTCACTCTCACTAGATACTCACACAAATTGATAAGAGCCACTCTGAGCTCTCTCTTTTCTAAGCTGAGCACTCTCTGAGACTCTTAGGCTCTCCTCATATGAAAGATGCTCCAATCCTGTTATGTTCTCAGTGCCCCCGCACTGGATTCTTCCATTTAAACCTGTTTATATCTTATATTGTGGATCCCAAAACTGAACACCGCACTCCAGACATGACCTCACCACTTCTGAGTAGATAAACATTACCTTCCTTCACCCTCTGGCAATTCTCTTCATACTGTAGGCCAGGATAATGGTGGCCACTTTTTTTTCCTTTTTTTTTTTTTTTTTTTTTTTTTTTTTCTGCTGCTAGGGTGCTCTGATGGTTTGGTTTGTCCACCAGGACTCCAAGATCTTGCACAACAAAGCTGTTCTCTAGCCTGGCAATGCCCTGTGTATGCTGGTACACTAGGTTGTAACTCCCCAGGCACAGGACTTTTCATTTCCCATTCACTGGAACAGGGTGTGCAGAGAGGTTCTGGAGTCTGTCTCTGCAAGCATTCAAAACCCACCTGGATCTGTTTCTATGTAATTGACTCTGATCCTGCTGTAGTAGGGGGAGGGGGTGTGGAACAGTTGATCTTCAGAGGTCTCTTCCAACCTCCACTACTCTGTAATTCTGAGATTGAGCTTCATGAGTTCTTCAGCTTCACTCTGCTCAACTCCTCAGCCTTACAATGTCTCTCAGAATGGCAGCACAACCTTATGGTGTCTCACCTACTCCTGATTTCGTATCATCTATAAACCTGCTAAGGGCATACGTCCTCTGGTGGTAAAGCTGTTGATGTAGACATAAAACACCACTATCCCCAGTATTGAACTCTGCAGTATAGCAGTCCAAGAGTCCTTGCACTTGGAAAGACACCAGTCAGAGATGAAAAGTGCCAAACAAGTCCAAATGAGTCCATCTGCTTCAGATACACAGAGTGCAATTGCTTTTGCCATGCAGTATTATTGTGTTGTGACGGTTTGGGAGTTCCCCGCCCCCCCACACTTTGCAAAATGACCCAGACTAGAACTCAGCCAGCTGGAAGTTAAGAAATGAAGCTCTATTTACAGCTTAGCACAATACACAAGCAGATATGTACACTACATACAGGAATATTTACAAAAATATACAAGGTAAAGGTAATACGGAAACACAACACCCCTCCCAGAAATCAGAGACCCCAGGAGGGGCTCCCAACCACCCTTCCACCTTCTCCCCACCCCTATACCTTATCCCAAGGTTTGCCTTACACACAAAGAGAATTTTGAGGATTGGCCAGGGGGGATTAGAAGAAAAGTGGTTAGTGAGGTTACTCGGCAGAGAGGAGAAGCCAGAAGCTAGACCGCCTGAGACACTGTGCCCCAGAGACTCTGACTTATCTTATCTAATGTTTATGTTCGTTTTATCCATCTCAGCAAGCCTATGAGTGAAGTAGACATCACCACTGTTTCCTTTTCACAGCCTATAATTCGCTCTATTAAAATATTCCAAAAAAAACCAAAAAACCAGCACATGTGCATATACACATATGAAAATATAGAAACATTGTACTACTGTTTTGTGGTCTTTCAGTGAGACCGCAAAGTAGGTTTTGCTTCTAAAACACAGATGAGACTTTGGATCCACCTAAATCAACAACCCCTTCTAGGTCACAGTCATTCCCAGACACACACAATCCTGAAAGTCACATTAACTTTCAACATTAAAAATTGTGCAGCCTTCCCATTAAAGTACATCAGATGACTGAACGCTCTCCCTGAAGGTGTATAAGCTCTACTGCTTCACTGTACAGCATCCTGTAAGACAAAAACCTGAAATCTTAAACTTGGTTGGCCTGTCAGCCTCACAAACACTTCTGCAGATATGTCTGTGATATGACAGGTACCTCTCTACAGTCCTCCTTTACTCCTCTCAACAAAGCCTCTTCAAATCATAGAATGGTAAGGTTGGAAGGGACCTCAAGAATCATCTAGTTCCAACCCCCTGCCATAGGCAGGGACACCTCCCACTAGTAGGTGGAAATAGCTCCAAAGCAAAGAAATCTATTATTACCAAGAAGTTCAGCACTCTTGAAGCAGCTTGCCTCCTCTTGAATATCACACTATTTGTCCTACTGTTGCATCTCCCATGAGCACGATAACCATGAAAAAAAAGTTAACATAGGCTTTTTGCCCATTTTTTTTACCATAAAGAGTCCCATAATTTCTTACCTGCAACAAATGACTGCTTTACAGGAAAGTGCCAAGTCCAGAAAGCTCTGTCTGACTTCGAATGAGAGGGCATACTTCAGTGTGTGGCCATCAATAATCAGAGCAATATCATTTTCCTTGCCCAGCGACTCCCCTAGACTGGTACAATGTTGAGTCAGAGAGGCTCTTGTTGCCTGCAGAATACAGAGAAAAAATGAAGAAAATAAAAATCATGTTTCTTCTTTAAAAAAGTGTATATCAACTACAGCAAGGCATGTCTGGATCATGCAGTGGAGCATAGCATAACCACACCTGAACTAGAACTAACACAAGTCTGTGATTTAAGAGGACCTCATGCAAAGGTACCAATTTGGGTCACGAATCAGCAAAAGGTGCATCAAGCTGCCTTGGAACACATGCCTTGTTTCAGTGCAAATTCTGGCAACTCCACTACATGCTCCTGCATGGCATGTGCCCATAACCTTTGTAATATATCCTTTTCAACTATAAGGCAGTTATATCCTAATGCCTTTCATGGCTTTTGACACCATGAAAAGTATTATGACTTATTCAAACATTATTCCCTACCCTAAAACCATTTTCATTGACAGCTGCTGCTGGGGAACAAAATATTTAAAAAAAAAAAAAATATATCTATCAAGTGTTCATGTTTCACTGTCACCTCAAATATTTCAGTCTTTCTACTGCAGGCACATTCAGGCTTAATGTTGAAATATCTAACAAAAAAAAAAAATCAACAGAATGGGAACTATTTTTAATTTATTTTTAATTTATTTCTAATTTATTGGTTTGTTTTTTTCTACCACAAAATTATGTCAATGACCTTTAACTTTTTTCCTTTATTTACTTCCAGCTCAAATATGAATAACTTTGTTTCAGAAAAATACACTAGCTTCCCAAATTAAATGATTATTTAATTTAAAAAATGTTTTCCATACTTAATGCTGACTGAACTTGATCTGACTTCTGTCAAGACAGGCAGCCACCACAGTACACTTAGCACCAACACTTTGAGTGTACTGTGGCAGTTGGAGGCTATAGATTGTTGCTTGCCTTGAATCATATTTCTCATACAAAAAAACATCCCATACATACATGTCAGAAGTCTGAGAAGTATGCAAAACTGCAAAACTACAAAACATAGCAGCACTTTTCAGCCATCTGCTGTGTGAAGTTCTGAGGTTTGTCTAGAACTATTTCACGCAAATAAAGCCAGTAAAATAAAAGACAAAAATTGCCTTTCAATCAAACCAAAACACATCCACGGCAAAAAACAACCTGCTGAGAATGCGTAGAAGAATATGTAAAGCATCTACCAGCACTCCCCAAAAAGCCTCTGGGCCCTGTCATCTGGCACCTCCTGAGCCAGGTGTAGGGTCTGTTATGGGTGAGCCCTTGATCTCTAGTTACCATTAAGAACTATGGGAAGTGGATCAAAAACCTATCAAGGGAAGAGTGTTCACCTCTCCTCGAGAGTAAAGCAGCATGCAGAATAGCATGTAGGTAATGAGGAAACCCTGAGAAAAACAGGCAATTCATTTGAAGTGGTGAAGAAGATGAGGACGTTAACAGAAAACAGCATAACCAAGCTGAGGGCAGCTGAGGACATAGGCAGAATGACTGAACTCTCCTGGGCTAAGCAGGTCAGAGAAGAAATCAGGCCCCTTTCACACATAGGAAGAGGAGGGAAGGTTATGTTACAATTTATTTTCTCTCAACACACTCATTGTATGGTAATGAAAACAGATGTCCTTGTTCACTAAGCAACTAGCCCCAAACTGAAGTAAATTTACATACTAAGTTGACAAGCATGACAGAGTGCACAATTCAGCCACTTCTGACAGATTACATTTTGCTCCTTGTTCATCACAAGAACGACTTTTTCATTCCCTGCTTTCCTGTAACACTGAGAGGCCTTAGATTTATGACTTCAAGGCATGCTTTATTTACATTGTATCTGAAAATTTAACACATGCTTAAACTGTGTTTAAAATCTGTGCTTAAATTGTTACACTGTGTAAGCACCGACTGGGCTTAAACCATTGTAGACTGGTACTTGGAAAACAAGGGCAGATCTTGAAAGAAGAAAGTTGCTTTACTTAGTTCAGCACTACTACACAGTTAAAATATTCCCAGGAATCTCAAGGATGGTAGAAGAGGTACAGTTTGGGTTATGTCACAAATAACAGAATTTTAACCCAGTATCATTTTTTCTACTGCTTTCTCTTAGTCTTGCTCAAATGTTTTCCTTGCCCTCCAACACAGAATTACCCTCTGTCCATCTCCCAAATCTACCCACAGGCTGAAAGACTCCTTTATTTGAAACCAAGTGAGACAGGCCCTGCTGTCTAGCCCTTCTGACACTCTGAAGGAAACACCCTAATTTTCCTCTTGCATCCTCACTTGACCCTAAGGAAGGTCAAGGTTTAGGGCCCAACCACACATACCCCCTACACCCCCCTGTCACGGCAGAGAACCACCTATGGGCAAGGTCTGAAAGATTACTTAATGTCCATTGTCTATTGCCCAAAATAAAACTCACATGTCAACAGGAAGGCTTACAAAAGGCATCTCACTTAAAAAGCAGTATGTAAATCTCTCAATACACTGTACCATACTCATGCTAAACTTACAACCTAATAGCTTATACAATTGTAAAAGCATTAATTATTTTCCTTTTTTCCCCCCTTAACTATTTACAAATACCATGTTTTTGAAAAGGACAGCTGCTGTTCCTGCAGAGCAGTTCAATTAGCCAAAAGAAATTAGACCTAAATCTCATTGTCTGTAAAATAAAGACTTTCCAAGTAAGCAGAGAACATTTGGTAATCATGGCAAACTATATCCTTCCATGGGCAACTCATTACTGGTAACTAGAGTAAAAAAACTCTGCTTTGATACCTACCTTTTACTCTGTGTTTGACATCAAGAGGTATGACTATAAGAAGAAACATCATAACAAGCAAGAACAAAATCTTTAGCTAGAAAAAGAATGATGGAGAAGAAAGCAATAGTAGTCCTAAGAAAATACCTGTATTAACTTCAGCCTGTGGAATACTCCTGTCATTTTTACTGAGTGCCCATCAAGAGTAAATGAAAACTTTATCAGGAGTTCCAACAAATAAAACATTACAGGGAAAAAAAAACCACCAAACTGTAACATGCACTTGACTTATGCATAATCATCTTGGGGTTTCCTCACTGGAGATTTCCTTTAGACACACATGACATCCAGCTGCTGAGGAGATTGTGAAGGGTCACCTGCCAACCAGACCTTATTGTACTGGCTTATTGGATAAATTCCCAAATATTAAAAACAAAGATACCATTTCACATAAGGAATGAAAGTGCACCAAAGGAGAAGTTCAATTTAGAAGCCCCAGTTCAATGGGCTATTCAAATAAACATGGATACTTCATTAGCCAGTGCAGGACCATGTGCACACTCTTAAACTGTCTGTTGAATCAAAACAACATTGCCAGTTTAATAAGAGCTCCCTGAGGTCTAAAGAACTGATTCATAGAAGACCATCAAGTAAATTAAAGCTTCAGACCACAAACAGAAAAAAAAAAAAGATCAGTTATATTGCAAAAAGTCAATCACAGACCTCAAACAAAGGAAGCTAAGGAAACTGGGGTTTAATTTATTTGTATTCTTCTTTTGCCCATTTCACATGAGCTGTGACTCACAAAAATGCATTGAAGAGATAATCTTGTCATGATCTGTGCACTTGAGTTGAACTTGAAACATGGTGCTGCGTTCCATAATACACCTACTTCATCTGCTTTTTCCTGCTTATTTCCCTATTTTCATTTTAAAAAGCCACAATCAAAAATACAAACCTTGAGCACAGCATTTGCTTCCATTACTTTAACTTTCAGATTTTACTATTCTATTGTGCATAGTTCCCATCCATTCACATTATTAGCACACTATTATAAATCTCCACAGCAGAGTGTAATTTGTTGACAGGCATAAAACAAAAGCATCCTGCAGCAGAGCCTGTGAGGTCTTCTCTGTGGACTGCACTCTAGAGACATTAATAAAGCTTCTATAGCACGTTTGTCTCACTTTGTATTGCCTTGGAGAAACACTCTGATATGCTCATATTTCTATTTAAATAACAAAGCTGATAAGCAAATTCTGGTATTTCCCAGACTATCACTTTTTAGTTTAACAAAGCACATATTACTAATTGTTACATGAGGCTTAGAGTGAATTTGAAGTCAATACTGTCAGAGTTAATCCAAAATCTGACTTCAATGGAAACAAGAGTTGATTCTTGATACTGTAATAAAAACATTACAAACATTATTACATAGACTATATTAAAAAAAAAATGATAGTAAGAGGGGGTTGTGTTTGTGTGCCTTAGGGTGGTTCGCGTTTTCTTTTTGTTTGTGGGAGCTTTCTGTTGGGTTTTTGTTGTTTAACAGCAGCAAACCATATAGCCCAATTTCCTCCTAGGAGAACTTGGGAAGTTTGAATGCTACATTAAGAAAAGTTAGTGTGAGAGGCCAGTTGGTATCCAGCACAGAACAAATCTATCAGACACTGAACAAGAAGTGAGTCAGTGTCACTTGAAGAAACTTTAGGTGCAAAAGACTATCATAGTAACAATCAATCCCTAAATTTCTTACAAACAAGCTGACACCCAGAGAACTGGACAATTCATAGTGACTAGTAGCTGCAAATTTCTTCTTCCTCCTCTGCTTTTCTGTGAAAAGGCTCACAAAGTCACTGAGATGATAGCAGGAGAAAGAAATGCAGCTTAATTTTCACATTTCACTCTAAGTATAAAATGAAACAAAACAAAAGAGTCTTGGAAAGAAATCTAAATAGTAAGTAGTACCAAATAGGCAAGAAAACCTCTTCAATTAAAGAGGTTTGTATCTGTGACCTCTGAGACACACATACACAAAGCCCACATCAGTCTTAATTTCCTGCCACCTTAGGCATATTTCATGCACCTTTCTTACATCACCTTTTGTCCATCTCAGAAGAGCTAGAATGTTACTCACAGAACAAGCTCCTGCACTAAAAGACATTAAACTAAGACGTACTTAGTTGATCTGCAAGCAATGACAACTGCATATATTCCTTTTTGATTTATTATAGTTCTAGGTAATACTGCTAGCTATAGCAGTTTGTCTTAGTTTAGGGAGCGAGACANGATTCTCAAAAAAGCCTCCTTAGTCCAAAGATTCCCATCACCTTCCTTCAAACCAGGCCAAATAGCCAGGCCTCAAATCCCGCCCCCTACCATGCCTCACCAAACCCAAGTGACGGAGGTAAAACTCAGCTCGCCAGCTCCAGGCCCCACAAGGCCTCACTCCCCCCCACAGCAGAGACCAGAGAGCCTGCATCACCAGGAAGGGAGCAGGGGATTCAACAGCCTGTGCTGTTCATTTATAAAGGGGAGATGCAAGCATTCTGGGAATGAAATAACAAAAGATTACACTTTCTGGTCCACCTCCTGGACCTATACAGCCTCTGGAGCTCTGTATGGTTTAAGACATCCCAGTTTCTTAAACCCATGACACAGTTTAAAGATTTTTCCAGTGTAACTCCTTCCATCATGCTAGAACTCACTTCCAAACCACTAAGTCAGTCAGATTATATAAACTACACCATCTGGCTAACTCCCCGCTCTGGAGTACAACCGAACTGCCAGCTCAATCTGCTTTACCAGTCCAAGGATTTAGTTTTTATGATTTCTGCTGTTCCCTTCCCACACACGGATAAGGTAAAGAATCACATGTAACAATGCCCTTACTGTGCTAAAGAGTGGTTTTAAGTCAAAATACCAGCAATGCCCCCTGCCCTCCAGCATTAAATGAAAATTCTTCCAAAGAGAACTTACTTCACTGCCTAACCCCCCATTGAAGATAACATTTACAGCCCTGCTTCATGAAAGTTTTTCCACTCTACTGTAATGGCTACATAGAAGCCTGACCCCAAGGTTGGTGAAGTCTTATACTTCAAACTGCCTGGTTGCTGCACCTCAGGGATTGGAAGGACATCTGACAGACGCAAACTTAAAGAATTGGGATAATAAATATAAACATAACACAAACCAATGTATGAACTGAAGCTGGTGAAACGTGATACAGGTATTTAGATAGCTAGGCAGAAGAGTCACTGGAAGGCCTTTCCACAATAAATAGCACATGTGCAAGTGCTAACCCTGAAACCTCTAGAAACTAAGGAAAAAATACCACTTGATTTCCAGCAGAGATTCCTCACTTTTGCCAGTCTTCCAAATTTTGCACCAACCTTGACTAGGACAAATAACTTCAGTTTCTGAAAGCAGTCAAGCAACCTCCAAATGCCTACTTATAAACAAGGGTACAAAATACATGGTTACAAAGCCTAGTACACGCACAGAAAGATACAAGCGGCAAAACTTACTCGTCAGGTTCTTCTGCAGTGTCATGTGTGTGTGTGTCCCCTTTTTTTTTTGCTTCCTTTAACTGATGAGTCTTTTAAAAGCTGACTCTAACTACTGCATACTTCCGGAGTTAGATTGTGCTTACAAATGAAAATGTAAATAAAATAGTATTTGTTAGGTGCACTGTTGTTGAACTGCTTACATAAAATTGATCCAAACCCCATGGTTTACAGTCAATTAAACGGAAACTCAAAACTCAGCAGAACTAGATATATTTAGTTTTTAATAAGTACACATCAACTGTATAGTAACATGGACCTCCACTTTCAGACAGGCGTTTGCAGACTGTTTCAATGATGAGGATGTTCTTAGGACACCCACAAAACTACTTTGTCTTTCTTCTGCCCTTGAACCTGTGTGATAATACCAAAAACCCAGTCCACAAATACGACAGTAGTGTGGGCATTAGCCTGACTACACAGTGCAACAGATCAGGCTATAATTCTGTGCCATAACTTCTTGCCTTTTTCAGCATAACACTTAACACTTATCAAGCTTCTACATACCTACCCCTTTTCTGCTCCCCATCTTGTGTTTGCACAGTTGAGCACTCCTGTACAACACAGTCTTGCCCCTTTCCCTTTTTTCCCTATAGCTTTTCAGAAGAAATAAGGATAAAGTACCAGGAAAAGCAGGAACATGTGATCAGGTGCTCATACAAGTTCCAAAATTCCCAGAGAACTTTGAAGTGTCCAAAGGAACAGCAGTAATGTTGGAATGTATGAGCTACAGGATTAGGCAGAAGAGCCAAAAGGAGAAATTAGACTGAAATGATTCCTAAAACCAAGATTTACATACCACAATCTCAACAATACGTAAAAAGACAAACTACACAGCTCCACATAAAAACTCTCCACATGTAAAGTTCTCATAAAGGCAAAAATCAGCAGAGATAGTTTTGTTTAATAACTGACTGAAAAAATACCACTATGAAGAGATGCCTCTCAAAATCATATCTAAACCCTGTATGTAAGAGTCCATTGACTCCTCAGCCTTACAGAAAGAACAGGATGCTCTCCATCTGGATACTACAACTGTGAATGTTTCACCATTTTGCATTTAAAAAGAAATATGAGGAGCATCTCTAAGTTCAGAAAGTCTTGAATGTTTTGAAATGCATGATTCACTTGAAATCCAAGCAAAATCACCCTGTAAATAAATGACAAGAGAAGATCAGATCCAAGGTCACAACCTTTAATTTACTCTTTCCAGGAAAATTAAAAAAATAAAAATGAAACAAAAAAATCCCACAACACACCCATCAATATCTGTTGCTCAATATTACTAGTGTGCTCCAGAGAGCACAGACTATGCTTCACACTGCTAAACATTAACTTGATTAACATTAACTTGATCTTGGAAATCCCAATCAATTACTTTACTTCACTACTTAAAAGCAATTCTCAAAGGAGTGAAAAAGTATAGCAAAAGTGCCCCATATTCCCTCTCCAATATAAAATAAGCATGAATTGGACAAAACTTCAGCCTGAACTAGTTATAAGACATTTGATGCCATATTACTCCGACAAGAGTGCCAAAACTGTTTAATATTCGCAGAGGCTGGTGATAACATGATCATGTATAGAAAATACCTGGGAAATAGTTTACTCTCAACCATTTCTGCAGATACCATACAGAAAACCCTCAGTTTCAAAACCATTCACAGAAGGATTCAACACGAAAGCTCCTGGAAGTTTCAGTTTAACTCTATGTGTTATCATCTTTCCAGATGATTATTGTGGTCATGATCTGCCTTCCAACAACAGTTTGTAGAAGTTTATCAAGAAGCATCTATATTTCCTTTTACTACAGTATTTAAGTTCAGATAGCACAATCACATACAAACAACCCCAGCAATACATCATCCCTTCATCCAAAACTAGTTGAGGCAGTAAATTCAACATTATGTTTAAAGAAGTGCAACATAAAACATTAGGCAAATACGGTTATACAGCAAGTGTATCACTCAAAATCTGAGGTAAGACAGTAAGTATCCATTTCTAAAACATGTCAGTCAAATGACTCTCACTGATCCTACACAGCAGTATTTGCTTATTTAATAATGCCATGATTCTGCTGGATATATATGTTCTCCTACCATTCCAAGAAAAACATATGAAGAGCCCAGATATATCGGATGGCCTCACTCAGGTCATTTTCACAGCTTTGAATCTAACATCAACCTGAAATTCCATCACAGTAAGCCACGTAATCTAACACTTCTATATATAAAGAGCCCTTAATCTGCGTAGCAAGTCTCAGGTTATCACATAAAGAGATCAAATCTGGCCTTCAAAAACTTAAACAGATCATATCAGTACTTTTATGTCTCTAGTGGCAGCTGGAAGTCCAAATGAATGAGGCCATCAAGAGCCATAGTAAGTGCTGTAGATAATTATTCAAGGATGTTTTCATTTCTGTAACAAACTGATTGTGTAGTGGCCAGGGAACTTGATAAACCAGGAAGAAAACACACCCTGAAGGAATCTCTGTCTTGTCACTAGAAAATTTCTCTCCAAGCACATTCCAATGTAGTTTAAAAGCAGAAATGAAAGCGATCTCTTACAAGCTTTGTCTGATCACAGAGAATAACCTCCAAATATGTCAGCCGGACCCTCTCAAATACATGTTCTGCATAAGCACTGGAAGGTAGATCCAAAATCACTGCAAAGATCAGCACTGAGCAGCTGACCACTTCTGAAGTACATGGTTAAGTATTCAATCCAAACTTAATGCAGAACATCATATGGCTTCATGCTAAACTTAAGGCTCTCAGGAAAGAGAAGTGGTGTCTTCAATAAAGACTATGTATGAAGGCCCTCTGCAACCCATGAGGTAGGTGGGTACTCAGGTGAGAGAGACTTTTTCCAGATTAAGAGATAAAACCAATTTGTTCAAGACTTCAGTAACCAGTCACCTCCCATCTTGCAGACCATAGTGGGAATGCATGCTGCCAGAAGTGGCAGCCCTAGCATTTTTTGCAGGTTTTATTGCCAAAGGCTATTTCCTGCAACATTACTTCTTCCTCAGACTAGAGAGAGGTAGTGATTATGGAAGCGGCATCTACAAAATGCCAATCTCCACTGTGAACCCTCACTACAATATTTATTTATTTCTGAAAAAAACAAAGTGACAAAAGTCTCCACACTGTCGGTCCAAAGAAGTGACATTCACTGCAAAATAGTTGTCAAAGGCACCATCACAAAAGCCATGAGCCTTTTGCAATCGTTATTTGAGCTCTGAAGACCAAGCTTGCAGCATGAGACAACTGCAGAACAAATTGTGGTCAAAATGACAATTCACCACCAAGTGGTTTTCAAGTACTATGAAGGACAGTATGTCATTTATTCCAGACTGACATTACATTTTAGTATTTCTAATTTCAGCAAGAAACAGGTATTCTCAGGGAAGACTTGGAATTTCAAATCATATACCTGCAATCCTGTCCTGTTCACCCTAAGAACTGGATTAGGCTCATTATGTGATCTTTATTTACTTCAGAAGTGCTTTACATATGACAAAATCTCTGTTGCTTTCAACACCTATCAGGTATTTGACCACAAAACAGTTTATGCTACACACAAAATAGCTTAGATCTCATACTACAAAAACAGCAAAAAAGAAATACTCATTCTGGACACCAACACCATCTGTGTAATTATTGAAAGCGACTGCAATTTGCCAAGAGGAAGCAGTCTGTTAGTTCTACTAACAAGCCAGAATGCCTCAATATCTGTATATTTTGACATTTTAGCTTTATTAAATTCATTCAACAAAATAGGCTTTTTGTTTTATTTCCTTCTACTTTTGTCAAACAAGTCCCAGTATAACAGCCCAGCTTTTCCAGATAAAAAACAAGCTCATTCCTGCTAAGTAATTTCCCAAAGATAAAAGCCAATCTTTCAGTTCACTAGGTAAATCTTCAGATCAGGAAGATATCACTTCTGCTTTAGATCACGAAGTCACAAGATTGTGTTACAGTGTCTTAAACACATAGTTCTGTGTTTTAAGTTGTTAGCACACTCAGCACACTAAGGAAAATTCTAACAAAAAAACAACAGTAGTGTGTGGATACACAAAGCCATGTGTATGTGTGTTACTGCTATTACAACACCCTATTTGATGTATATAAAATATAACCACCCTGATTCAGTGAGACAAGAACAACTTTTCCTGAAAGTGAGACAGAACAGCCAACAATGGAGCATAAACTGTACTGCCAGAGCTTTACCATCACCAGCAAGTGATGAATCCACATGCATAAAGGTATAAAAGACTGAAAGTATATGGACTGAATGACAGAAACCACCTTTCCTCCAAAATGATGACGTACAACACAGGGAACACAGCATTAAGCAGACTGATTTGTACTAGACAAGACTGTCTCAAAATGATTTCTCATGCTGTAGTACCTTGCCAGTACAGACATAACTATGTTCCAAAACTAGTGTTCACTAAAATTCATAGTCATATTACATTTGCAGCCTAGAATAAAATAAGTTTTGGCTCTAACTTTTCACAATGGTAACATCAATCTCTTAGGCATCAAAACAAAAGTTGCAAGGATAGAATTTTCCTCTTTACAGAAAAATAAAATTTTTACAAGGCTAGAGAAAACCAAAGCTTCAAGTATTTTTAGTCCTCCACTCTGCTTCCTCTCCAAAATAGCCCTTTAAAAAAAACAAAGCAACAACAAAAGAAATCACTATTATTATCTGTGTAGTTAATAGCTCAGTTGCACGCTAGTGTAAGTAACAGAGGCCATACCACTGTCAGACTTCATAGCCAGAGTTATTCCAGTACTTCAGTAAAAGGAAACTGCTTTGAGCAGTAAGCCAAGCAGCAAAACTATAAACTCAAAGCTACTCAAGACATGCAACAAGCCACACATGTAACAAGCCAACCTGTCACGTTAGTCATCCTTTCATGTGCTTGTGTACTATCAAACCTGTTTCACTAAATGAAACAGAGAAAGTTCCAGAGTGGCTGATTAGCACAGGCAAGCTCTGTAATAAAACTGGCTTTTAAGAAGCAGATCACATTTAACTCAAGCTGTTTTCTTGAAGCCCTGGTTTTGATTTAGCCACAATACAGGTACTGAACAGAAACAGAAGAAAACTTGCATTTCTTGAAATAACCTTTGAGATTTTAATTCTACCTTTAAAACACAAGAATGAGAAGTAACTCGTGTTACTTGGACTATGTATTTTTCCTTTTCACCCATGGTTAACTAGGCAATGAAGCAACACACAAAGGTGCTTTCAGAAGGACCTGAAGCTGTGACTCCCGTGACCACACCTCTTTCCCAACATCCTCTTGAAAACGAGGAGCATGCCCATTTGTTGACTGTTCCCATCCAACTGGGATTGCTGTAAGGAATCCTGAGCTCATTTACAGTTTCAGAACATCACTTGGACTCATTGAAGTAGTAGTTCAGGCTTCCCACCCTTTGGCAGCTGCTCAAGTGTAGGCAAGGCACAACAGCCTACCCTGGCCACTTCTTTCTTAGCCTCAGTTCCATCAGTGCTCTCTCAAGGACTTCTAATGAAACAAAGCCCAGCAAGCAGGCAGTCAGGCAACATTCTCCTGTCTGACCTAGCCCCTTCAGCAAGCAACCAATGGGAAAGATGACACTGATGTGTGACAACGTTTGTGTTTCAGACAAAGCGGTGACCAAATTGCCCCATAACGGCATCCAAAAGTTGAGAAACATCCTGAGCAAAGAAAGCACTAAGTGTGCCCTGAAGGACAAGACTCTGGACAATCCTGCACCTCAGAAACAGATTGTCAGAGGAAGAACTGGAGATGGGAAAGATAAAACAGCAAAAATGTGAGAAACAGGATTTTCCCTCATGCTCCTAAACTAAAATTAGGAGCTCTACAGCTCATCATTCAAGGAATGGACAGCAGCAAAATAAAAAATGTTAACCTTGGATTATAGTTTTCTAAAGCCATCAATTACAGTCTTGAAGTAGAGGCATACACTAGGATGGGAGAGAAGTACTATTGGGTTAAACATGCAAGATGCTAAGAAATATGCCTGCTACTGGGCAGAAATCTTTACTACCTGAACACTTGGTAGTTCAAATAACTCAATAATTTAACAGAAGCGACAAAAGGGATACCCAAAACACTGACACGGAGAGTAGAACACAAAAAAAAAAAGAAGAGATGATGAACACCCAAATAATTAGTGTTGCACTCAAATATCAGAAATCCAGATAGCTACATACTGATTTTGCAAAGTTTTGACCTGCAAAACACTACATCACAAAAATAAAAAAAGCATAACACAATTATCCAATTGGTTTTATGCAAGCCAGCCTGTTCAATCAACTTCCTAGTTTTGCTTGAACAACATCTGGTCACGATGCCATCCCTTTTTGTGTGTATTATTAATGAAGTTTGCATCTACACCACAGCTTTACCTGTTCAGAAGACATTAGGCTTAATTATATAAGTATGTGTCTGGAGGCTCCTAGCAGGCCTGAAACTTTGTCTAGAACAGGTAAAAGAAAAAAAATTCTCAAGTTTATAAATATGTAAAAAGGGCACCAAAATTTTCCTGTATAGTCACTAGCCAGACACTATCACATGCTAGTTACCTCCCTTAAATAGCATTACCTTCTTAGCACAGGCTAAATGCTAGGGAAAGGGTGATGGGCATGAACAATCACAGGTCTCACAACACCATCTTCAGAGAGGTCCTGCTGGGGGATAGTCCAGAGCCTTGCAACATCCTTATATAGCCATGCAAAATGATACAAGGACAGCTTGGCCACCGGCCTCCTTGTAGATCAAAGGAAGTAAGTGCCTCCACTGAACTGTTCCCTAGACAGCATTTCACATTAACCAAGATAAATCTTTAAAAGATTCTAGTACAGTCTTCCTCATTCCAAATATCTTCAGGCTACAAAGGAATAGAAAAATGACCTTTGCTAAACAATCCTATTTAACACTACATAAGATGACATTAGGGGAGTATTATAATGACATTTGCTCTTGCCATCACATCCTTCAACAGTTAAGGCATTTTCTTCACCAGCCATAGTAAACAGTCAGTACTGTTTCTTCAAACTGTAAATCTGCAAGATTACATGTGTTCAGTTCACAATTTCATGTCCTCCTAGTTTTAAAGCTACACAAGAGACAGCAATCCCAGGCAGTATGTCTGAAGGAGACAGAGATGAGAGACATTTGCTTGTCTGTCCAGTTCTGTTCCAGCTGACCAAACAGTTCACTCAAGGATTGTTTTGCAAGAGCTATTTTCGTAAGACAAACTAGGTTTCAAATCACTTCATACAACTATATTGAAGATCCTGAAGTTCCAGTACTGCTGAAAAGCTACAGAGGGCTCACAAGCAGTTAGTTGCTGAAACAGTTTTACAACTATAAAATCTTAACATCATGTAGCAACCAGTCTCAGCAATTTAATATTTCAGGAATAAAACAAAATCCACAGAAAGCCTTCTCCCAGATGAAGTCAATAAGTGCTTTACCTGGGGCAATGAATTCTGACAAGAATCAGAAGTACCCAAAATAATGAGGTCTCCTACAGCATTTCAGCTCTCATGGATGCTGAGCCCTCATTTATCCCAGCATTTCAAGGCTCCAGGTACTGCATTCCTTCCAAAGCTTATTCCCTTATCTTTCAGTAGGTGAATGTAATCTTGTCAATATTCTATAAAAACACACAGTTTCAAAATGCTGCACTATTAATATTTCCAGAGCTCTAATTCTAGCATAGAGTAATACACAATTAAGGTAAAAATATTTTTAACTCTAAAATATTGATTCTTCTATGAAATATGCTGCCTGTCTGGCTACATGAATCACAATCACAGGATCATATGAGTTAGGATTTAGCCACAATGACTTGAAACTCTGAAATAAGTTCAGATGTAACTCATATTTTGGAAGACACTGACACAGTTGAAAAGCACAAAATTTATCAAGTGATATGCAACAATAATAATCCTATGCTTGGCCAATGGTCATTAATGCTACAAATACATCTGTACTTTCCTGCTCCAAGCTTCCTTCAGGCCCTAATTGTCCTTTACTCATAAGGCATCAGATGTTCCAAAAATGTACACACGGAACAAGCTTCCCTCCACAAACAAAAAAGTTAAAATTGCCAGAATAGTGATGACAGCAGTAAGGATAGCATCATGCTTTGGCAAAGATGTTGGACATAATCATCTCTGGAGATGCCTTCCGATCCCTGACATCCCATGTTTCTATGACACACTAAGAGCAAAACCAAACAAAACCAGTAAGGAATCAGGCCAATTTTTTCGGTAGATTCTACTATGTTTGAACAGGACTTCCTGGTCAGAGTAGGCAATACACTAAATGTTAGCTTTATGTCCAGTGATGCAAGTGCCCCTTCCTTGATTAGACTTGTTTAGTCCCTGCAGATTCAAAAGCAACAAAAAAGAAGCTACCGAAGGAGGTGATTGGGTCACCTAACCTGTACGTGTTTAAGGGTTGTTTGGATGTGGTGCTTAGGGATATGGTTTAAGGTGAATCTTGTAGAGTAAGGTTATAGGTAGGACTTGGTGATTCAGAGGGTCTTTCCTAACCTGGATGTTTCTGTGAATTCTTTTTTTTTATATACACACACACACACATTTGTGGGCAACTGCCACTGCTAAAAATAGCTACATAGCATAATGCATGCAGAAGTTATGACCTGCATGGAACAGCCTTTACTTAAACGCTGTTCTCATTTCACTTCAACTACTCTACAATGCATTATAACCTAGTGATTCACAAAGGCAATTTGGATCAGCTCAGAAGCATCTCTGCATCCCAAACCAGCACAGTTTTAACATTGCTGACTCTAGTTCTAACAGCTTAAACAAATGTTCTTCTCTCATACACATTCAGTGCAAACTGACATTTCCATGACATTCAAAGGTAGCTCTGGAAGCAAGAGTAGCTCTGCTGCTCCACTGCTTTTGTAGGATTCTAGAAAGAACTGGAAAAAAAACTTTCACACTACCTAGTTGTTCCCCAGCAGAAACAGTGGTACCCACTCAACTGAGAAGCTGGACAACACACCTGATTACCTTTCATCCTGATGGTTTCCTTTATTTTCATTTTTTGGGGCTTTTTTTTCCTTTTTTTTTTTTTTTAAACCAAGAATATAAAGGTGCTGTGTAAGAAAGCCCCAGGCAAACTTCTCTTTTCTAGCCAAATAAACATTATTCCCTAAGGTGAACACTAACTTTCAAAGACTCTTTTTTTTCCATAGTTTTAAAAACACACCACTTCATTCCCTATCAGTTTACCCCATGTGTACACCCTAAGTTTTTATTAAAGTTTATCTAATACATATGATACCCACTTCAATTACTAAAAATAATTTTAATAAGAAAACTGCACAAAAATCATCAAGCTCATGTTTCTTTTTAAAAATTAAACCACCAGACTAATTTCCCTAAAGATTTAGTTGTACAATAGATTTATTTTATTAATATTTACTAAACCTATTAACTCTGTCTACTGAACTGTAAAGATTGTCTGTCAAGCTCCGGATAGAACTAGAAATCCCTTGAGAACCAGGCAATATTAAACCTAATACAGACAGAGCAATTAAATTTTAATAACTTGAAAAGAAAGTAGACGTTTTCAAAGAAATCAGCAAGTTAATTTTTGAACCTCTCATTCTCTCATCTTGTTTACAGATAAATTGGGGCAACATTAATTTTATAATGAAGGCATAAGTATTATCATACCAGCCTGGATCTTACAAAGCCCCTCAACTCTTGTTTTATTCATCCACATTTTCCCAGATTTCTACAGACCACTAAACTTCAGATCCAAAAGCACATGCTCTGCTGACCTTTTTACCCAATCATGAACACAGAATTCTTGAAGCCAGACAAGAATTTGGTTACCATTAGCCCCATAAATGGTGCCCACTTGTATTGCAGAATTTAACGCACTGTGTTTCTACCAATCACTGTATCTTATTGTTTCAGTGATTTCTATACTTTAGCTGCAAAACCTCAATTAATAACATATATAAAACTCCTTCATCTTTCAAAACAGATGAAACCTTTCTTCTGATGGGTTGGCTTTGCTGAATAGAAACTAGACACCGATTTTACATCCAGTTTTTCACTAAGCACTCACCATTTCTCAGTCCTTTGGTACAATTTGGGTATCATCAATCCATTACCAATAAGATTGCAAGCTGAAAAACGTTTTAACTTTTACTTGTCTCAGGAGTCACTTCCTTTTCTAGAGTGCCACAGCAAACCTCAGTTGAACACTGTATACAGGCTGTAGATTATATGGCCTTAAGAGAATGAAAATGCTTAAATCAAGGTCTGTACAAGCATTAACTTCTACCTGACTTCAACATGAGTCAGTAGAGGCCTCAAGTAGAATACTCCACAGCTGAAGTTCTTACCTCAAGAGATGAAACTTGCTCACAAGGATTTATCCAAGGAACATCATTGTCCTATAACTACATTTCTAACGAGAGAGGCATATAGGGAGGCTGTGTTAACACCCAAGTTCTAAGATTGCAAACTTAATTTTCCTTCATGTTTCAGAAAAATATGAAAAAGTAAAAGCACCTTCTATTGAACAATTCCTTTACCTCACCAGAAAGTGGCATTAAGAGACACACATACTGAACATTAGCAAAATGGACTAGATAACCAGGTTTTCATTTTGGAGTTTTGAGGGCTTTATGAGAATTGCCATAATCAAACAGTAAATACCTTTACAAAAAGTCTTTGTCAAAGAAATGTCAGTACTCCCTTGAAGTCCACAGCACCCAATAAGCAATTATCATTTATTATTTTTTCAGAATCACTTAATTTCTCAGCTGTAGTACCATGATTTGACCGTAAAACTCCATCTTGAAGTCTGTGCAATGATCCCAAATATCTACTCACTAGGAAATATTTAGTTAAATCCAGACATGGAACTGCAAGCCTCTAGTTACAAAACAGTTTGATTCTTAGAGACCTCTACACATTTGGAACATATCCAAAGATGAAAGGCAAAGAATAAGTCAGGCTTATAGGGCAGACAAAACCAGGTTTTACTACCATTTTGACAGAATTGCTTCCCAGAACAGGTTTTTAACGAAGTCCTAAGACCTGCATCCAATTAACCACCAATGCAATAAAAACACACAGGGTAAAATAACTGCACATGCTAGATACACCCTACATTCTTAATCTCAGCCAGGAAAAGTTATCAATGCTTAATTTCAATAACCAAAAATGTTAGCCCTTTGACACGTTGTGAAGCATTTGTGGCACACACACATTACCCTTAAAACAAAACGTGTACTAGTATCTAGTACCAGCACTGTTCTGGGAAGTAAGAGTAAAGTTTGACCAATTCTTACTTAACTTTTTAAATAAAAGAATCAGGAATTCCTGATTTCAACAACAGTATCCTGGATTAAGTGGCAGAAAGATGTGGGCCAGCTTCTCTCAAGTTCTAAAGCAAAGGGTTGCTTCCTATATCAATTAAAGGCTATTAGAACTGAGCTTACAATCAACAGTTTTGCTCACAACTATTAGGATGCAGTAACAAACTGTCAAAAGAGTGTGCACATGGCTTGTCTGTGGGTTACCATAATGCCAGCATATGCCTTGTAAAGACAAACTAATAATTATGTATTTTGCTTCAGAATTCTCTGTGGCTCAACATTACAGTATGAAGCCAAAACATTAAACCATTCTAAGTACTAGAGCAGCCACAGCTCACAGCAGTGCTCCCTGCAAAGAGCTCATTTGTCATCTGGTTTATGGACACTAATGTGGTTGTCCTTAGCTCAACAGCAGAACATTTATCTGTATAATCTATGTAACTCCGCAAGGCATTCCTTTTTTTTTTCTTAAATGAATGAGTAGCAAACCAGAAGAGTAAAAAGTTATACAGGCAACATGTTGCATTTAGAAACTAACTGAAGGAGCATTTTCGGTTTTGTTTGGTTTTTATCCCAGTTTGGTTATTAGTTTTTATCATTGGATTGAGGGGACTTCAGTGCTGTATTGGGTTTTTTTAAGAACAACTTATTCAGAACTAAAAATATTTCTTCTCATTAACAATTTTTCCCAATCCAAGAGTAATATATGTGGTCCATTCTGTAATTAAAAGACATTAACACAGAATGAGTGTCACACCTTTTTTGCTTTGAAGTTTAATTTGGTTAAAAATGTTAAGACGTAACTCTGCTCCCATCAGACTAACAGGGTCAAAGAAAGGGAATACTTTATGAGGTTCATTTGAACAAACACAAGGATGCAGGAAAGCTGCCTTGATGTGCACAAACACCATGCTCTTGTAAGAATATACTTTTCCTTCACTAAAGTAAGGGCAAACTGCAAAGTCTAAAGTATGATAGCTTCAGTATGCGCACAAATTTGAGGTTTATGAAGGGGGGGAAGGGAAGAAAATGAAAAAGATAAAACCAATTTAGAACACAAGTTGATTATGTTCTCCACAGCTTGTTCTGCCACACGAATAATCTCTCACAAGATGTTTATTAATGCAGTATTTATAAAAGTAGAGAAAAAAATCCTGAATGACTGACAGCATCTCACCACAGGACAGCTCAACAAGAGGCTTTGCCACAGCTTGAGGAGTATGCTTCATTTACTAAGATCAATTTATTTTGTGACATACATGTTAGACTTAAGTGAGGCATGCCACAACACAGACTGCAAAGAAACATGCTCATAGAACTTTTTACCACTCCTCAACTCAAATGCACTATCTGCTACTATCACGAGGGAGAACATGGCAGCAGAACTGAATAGTTAAGTTTTCCATGGCTTTTGATTCTCTTCCTAAATTAGCCTAAATGGTTAGAAGGATCAAAGGAATACACAAGAGCAGTACGAGAGTCAAGTTTGCCAAGAACTAAGAAACAACACCAGTTCCAAATTTATGACAGCACAATTTGTCACAAAGTCTTGGCAGCACCACATCACTGCTGTCTATCAGGGCTGTCAAGATGCTAAAAAAATGCACTCCTATCTTGCCTGGCTAGCTTGAAAGACCAGAATACATGACAAGCATACGTATCACAACTCGGCACAATGGAAGCTTCAAGAGGAGATTCAAGTCACCTCAGCTCTGAGTAATGCTCCTATTCCCAAAGCTCTTTAAAAACACATTAAGTTCAGACATATCAGAACTGTCACTTTAGACCTGCCTAAAACATTGGTTATGGTAATTTTAGGATTTGGAAGTTATTTGAAAAAGCAAGATACCCAAATTAGTTTTATCTTGAAACTACAGTGCGATGGTTTGGGAGTTCCCTGCCCCCCCACCGTTTGTAAAATCACCCAGACTAGCACTCAGCCAGCTGGAAGTTAAGGAATGAAGCTCTATTTACAGCTCAGCACAATATACAAGCAGATATATACACTATATACAGGAATATTTACAAAAATATACAAGGTAAAGGTAATGCAGAAACACAACACCCCTCCCAGAAATCAGAGACCCCAGGAGGGGCTCCCAACCACCCTTCCACCTTCTCCCCACCCCTATACCTTACCCCAAAGTTTGCCTTACGCGCAAGGTGAGTTTGGAGGATCGGCCAGGGGAGTTAGAAGGAAAGTGGTTAATGAGATTACTCAGCAGAGAGGAGAAGCCAGAAGCTGCTAACAGCCCGAGAGATGACTGTCTTATCTATGTTCATATTCTTAGTTTTACCCATCTCAGCAAGCCTGAATGAAGTAGACATCACCACTGTTTCCTTTTCACAGCCTATAATTTTCTCTATTAAAATATTCCAATTAGCCTCAAACCAGAACACCATCAGCCTAGCAAAACTCATTGAAAGTTTTCTCTAGCTTTAACCAAATAAGAATCATTTTTCCTTAATTCTCATGTGAAGGATATTCACTCGTATGTAATCCATTAGCAGGCTTGCAGTAATCAAGCCTGATCTACAAAAATGATTCTCTAATTCTTAAGAACAAGGAAATAATTTCCAGAAAAGTGGTTATTAACAAATCTGCGAATCAGATAACCACAAAAATACAACCACAGACTCTACCTAAACATGAGCCAGCAGTGTGCCCAGGTGGCCAAGAAGGCAAATGGCATCCTGNCTTTATTTTCCAAAGAGATGATCAAGAAGCACCCTATTTCTTATCCTGAAGCAGTAGCTCTCCACTACCTTATGAAGTTAGCAATTCAGGTGATAAATACTATTGTTTTACACTGGCTCTGCACCAAGAAAGGAAAGCCATTTATGCTTAAAAAACACCCACAGAAACATGAATGAACAAAGATTCCTCCTCTTTAATGAAAACAGAGGATCAGATATGAAAATAAATATAAGAGAAAAGGAGTATTTAGTTCTTACCCTTTAGTATAAAAGACAAATGTGGATTGTTTCTACAGATGGGCAGTATTAGCCATGTCAGTCATAAGGATGAGTATCCATAACTCATTTACCTACAAATCAGACACACGTTTAATCTTATTCCCCTAGGAAGCAAACCATCATGCTTTAACATAAGCAAAAACTGCGTTTCAGGGGAAGCTTCTCATTTAACAAAATCCTGCATTCACACATAATGCATGCTGACATTCTCATGGTCTTTTGTGCTTATTAGAAACACTAGCAGTATGCTGCAGACAATCTCATCTTTAGAGCCAACAGGTCTGAAGGCATTACTATATTGTTACTTGCACAACAGAAATTGGGTCTGGGTAACACTCAGCAACCATCTACTGATTCACAAATGCAAAGATCATTAGCAGTTTTAAGAACACTTGTTCTCAGACATTTTTCTCTAAGTGTGAACAGCAGAGACAGTAAATTTTCTATGGAATTCAAGGAACACACACTCTTTCTATTTTTATGTAACACAATCTATTCTGTCTTATAGAAATGACAACACATTAGCAGAATCAGCCTTCAGCTGCTACAACACTGCAGCCTAAAACCACAAGATTCTTCCTGGGTTTTGTCAAATGCAATCAATATTGGAACTTCAAAATTGAATGGAAAAGAAACATAGAAAAGAGTGTTTCAGTCTCTTAAATACCCATGTCTATTTTCCAGCTATAGAAGGAGAAGAGTTTTAGAAACCTGGTGTCCAGAATGGAGAGGATCCTTGCATTTCTTCAGGTTTAAGTATCCCTACCTCATCCAAACCAACTACAACCCTGCCAGAACATACACACAAGAAAACCCAAACCACACAACAAAAACCACAACCCCACATGAACAGAACAGTGTCACAGATAAGAGAGTCATTAGCAAATGCTAAAAAGAAAAAGCAGGATTAAACAAAAATACCCACAAACACCACACACCAGCTGAACTCCTTCACCACTCACAACTCAAACCTCTTAGTATTAACTTCCTGAAAAAATGGTAACCTAATACTGAAGTTACACAGTCCTGTGTGTACTTGAACTTGCAGGTCCAGGTAACACCTACATTCTTTAAAATTAAATCCTATGCAGCAGGCTAAAACTAAAACAGCTTTTCACACGAAGAGCTGTATATTTTCCACATCCACACAACTAACTTTCTGTGAAGATCACCCAATAATGGGAGTTATGAAAGATTCTTGTGATGAATAAAAACAAGTCAGAAATACTCTATCTCTTCTACCTAATAGTTTTGAAGACCTGCCTGATAACTACACAACTATTTCTTGTGTAACCCCTTATTGGCTTGATGTCTGTTTCTAGATTAAGAAAAACCAGGAATCTCAACAGCAAAAAGAAAAAATTTAGTACCATAAAGAAATACATTCTCTACCTACTTTTCCTAATTATCTTCCTTTACATATTCCCTGTACTACACACAAGAGCTGATTACAATTCCAGGTCATCTGGTAATTGCAGTAACTTCTTAGTTGCAATACACAAGAGGAGCATCCCAGATGCCTCCCTGGAGGACAGCTTGATAGTTGACTTATGTGGACAAGTTCAGTTTTAGTTATTTCTTGTGAACGATGACTTAGTCTGACACCACTTGGGGAGATGATAGTAGAACAGAACAAAAAACCAAAGATGCCAGTTTCACCTTTTATTAAAAGGACTGACGTGTATGATAGCAATGCTTCAGGAGCATTTAACCTGCCAGATATCTGCTGGGAACTTAATTCAGCAGAGAGGAGGCAATCCAGAAGATTTCTGGAGCGCATGGAGGACAGCTTCCTGATGCAGCTGTTAAGTGAGCCTACCAGGGGTCAAGCTCTGCTTGACCTGCTGTTCTCCAATAGAGAAGGG
>WBNM01030197.1:135965-165629 GCA_013399055.1 Ramphastos sulfuratus
CAGAACAAGAGGACACAGTCTCAAGCTGTGCCCGGGGAGGTTTAGGCTCGAGGTGAGGAGGAGGTTCTTCACTGAGAGAGTCATTCCCCACTGGAATGGGCTGCCCAGGGAGGTGGTGGAGTCACCGTCCCTGGAGGGGTTCAAGGCACGTTTGGACGTGGCACTTGGTGCCATGGTCTAGTCTTGAGGTCTGTGGTAGTGGGTTGGACTTGATGATCTTTGAGGTCTCTTCCAACCTTGCTATACTGTGATACTGTGAGTTCCCAGTAGTAGTTAACTTTGGGTTTAGTCTGAGAAGTTGACAATACCTTTACTCCCAAGGAATGGGAATAATCAGCAAGATGCCGCAAACAAGATGCAAACAATTTTTTTTCTGGGAATAGAAGCTTCAGGATCCAAAAAGCAACACCACCAAAAAGAAACTACTTTGCATACTGTCTATGCTAAAGAAATTACTGTGAATTCCTGCAAAGCCAAGATCTTTCCTAGGGAAACCATAAAGCTACATCGATCTTTCCATCCTGGTTAAGTGTGGTACAGAAAACACTAGTACAATCGTGTCCTTAGCTTCAAGACAGACATGCTGGTAGACAATTTATTTTTGATAGACTAATCCCTAGGTTTTCCTCCTTTTGCAGACAGTCTAAGTTTTCCCAAAGGTTATTAGAAAAAGTTTCAGGCAGCAACCCAACAAGACTTGCTTATTTCTAGCGTATGGGTAAATCTAGAGACCAGATGAGAGCTCTGAGTCATTAGAAGTGTGGGAAGGAAGTGTGTCTGAAAGAATGAAGGTCAGGAAAGTCATCAGATAAATCCAATAAAGTTCTCATGCTTAAGAGATTTCCCACACAGGTTATAGAACTTCATAGTAATGCTATTATACCAGAATAAGAAAACAACCATTTCCCAGGTTCTCTCCACTAGAGTTGCAGGGTAACTGCACATAAAGCTTCCCTGAACATATTAAGACCTGGTTTGGGAAGTCAAGATATTGACTGCAGACAAGTTACAGTGAAGTTTTGCTAGTTTATAAAGCACATTGCACAATACCATTACACGACAAACAGGTTTATCACTACTCATGCTCAGTAGCTCACCCAGGCAGTGAAACATGCGCAAGATAACAGCTGAGCAAGTACAGAAGTGAGGGAGACCACCTTCTGCTTCTATGCATCTACTTTTAGTCAAATTATCATCAGTAGACAGTGGCACTGATGGTTCTTACACTGAGTATCAGTTTGTTGTTAATTACATATTTACGTACAACACCAAATCTGCAGAACATTCAACGCTTCAGCTCCATTCGTATCCAAATTATTTTACTGCGAAATACTATGCACAATTCTGCCTTTCCCACTACTTTCAAACACAACTCCATAAAATAAACAATTGGTAGAGCTCTCCTTCCTACAGCACTAAAAGCAGGATAGGAGGAACACATAAAACATTCCTCAGCTCCAATCTCACTCCTTTTAGGGCCTTCCCAGGTCATCTAATTTCCCTTCCTCAGACTGCCCTTTCGCTGTTGTCAAAACTCAACTCCTATGAAATGCCAGTGAAAGAAATTTGTCCAGGTTAAGAGCTACAAAAAAAGACTCTATGTTTTTTCCAATCTAATTAAAAAGAAATTGAGTCAAAAAGTTGCACTCAGGGTAAATCTCATACTCAAAATATTTTTACTTCAAAAAGCTTTACTAGGAAAAAGAAAGAAAAACCAACTGAGCATATGTATGCAAGTAGTTAAGTCTGTAAGGAATAAACATTTGCAGATTATTATGCTAAGTTTCTAGAATTCATCTGAATCAATCTAGGGATTAGTCTTTTCTATTCCCAGTAGTTCTCTGAAAAGAACAGAAATGATTGATTTTTCCCCCTCAAGTGTATGATTCAGAAAAAAATTTCTCTCTCAAAAACAAGCCAAGACAGTTGTTCGATCACATCTCACCTGCTGCTGCATGCCAAGGAGCAGAGGTCGGCAAAAATAGTCACACAGGGACCGCACAAAGGGGAGAGTATATCAATATTTAAAGGCTGTAAGCTCAACTTGGATCTTGTAAAAATTCATTTTTAGCATAGAAGGATTTCAGAGATGGAATGTATTAAAAATAATACTAGACAATTTCAGTGTGAGAATAGTGAAAAAACCTCTGATAGATTTTAGGCTCAGTTGAGCATAAGACAATTTCTATTACAAGTACAACACACAGAAGTATTACAATGGAGATCCTGCACTTTAAAAAAAAAAATGGCAATAAGTAGCTCAAGACACTTCCCTCAGAACTGGAAGAACCAGCGGCAAATATTAACAACGCACGTAAGAGTCCTACATTTAGACTTCATCAGAACTCAGTTTCACATTAAAATAAAGATGAAAGTACTTGAAAGAAAGAAAAACCAAGATTACTGTCATTTGAAAACAAGACTGATACAACAAAGCATTTTTGATATACCTTTTTAATGGACCATCTGGTCATGTTTTATAAAAACAAAACAAACTAAAAAAAAAAAGAACCTGAGGTAAAGCGTCACAGTCACCTTCAAGATCAGGTATATGAGGGGCCTGGAGCACAAGCCCTTATGAGGAGAGGCTGAGGGAGCTGGGGTTGTTTAATGTGGAGGAGGCTCAGACATGACCTCATTGCTGTCTACAGCTACCTGAAGAGAGGGTGTAGCCAGGTAGGGGTCAGTCTCTTCTCCCAGGCAACCACCAACAGAACAAGGGAACACAGTCCCAAGTTGTGCCAGGGAAGGTCTAGGTTGGATATTAGGAGGAAGTTCTTCACAGAGAGAGTGATTTGCCATTGGAATGGGTTGCCTAGGGAGTTAGTGAAGTTGCCATCCCTGAAGGTGTTCAAGAACACACTGGATGAAGCACTTAGTGCCATGGTCTAGTTGATCAGATCGGGCTGAGTAACAGGTTGGACTGGATGATCTTGGAGGTCTCTTCCAACCTCCTTGATTCTATGATGGACCAGGTAATCACCTGTTTCTTTCACTTACAATACCAATCTATATCAATGAGGGTTTGTTTGGAATGCTATAGTTCTCCATGTCTCTTTCTGCTTTTTGCTTGGTGGGGAGTGCTACTGTTTGGTTTGGAGGTTGCTGGTTTTTGCTTTGTGTGTTTGTGGTCCTCAGTTTTTGTTTTGTGGGGTTTTTTTTGTTTGAGCTTGTAGGAGTTTCATTGGTGCTGTGTGGTTGTTTTCTTGCTTTGTTTTGGGGAGGTTTTCTTGGTTAGTTGGTTGGTTTGTTGGGGGGTGTTGTGAGTTTTTTTTGCTTGTGTTTTGTTGTCGCTTTCGGTGTTTGGCATTTTTTGTTTGTTTTTTTGTTTTGGGGGGTTGGTTGGAGGTTTTGGCAGAGGGGTTGTCTGCTTGGTTTTGTTGCTTTGGGTTTGGGGATTGTTCTGTGTGGTTTTTTAGTATTCTGAAACTTTCCATTGACTTTGTTCCCTGTCTAGCTTTAAGGCTGGGTTCCACAACAGAAGTCTACCACACATGAATTATTGGAATAGCTACCACAAGAAGGGCAATGAAGGAAAATCAAAACATGTAACACATGTTCCACAGTGTTTCATTTTCATATGTACAAATGTCTAACTACAATTTAAATACACTAAAAAATAGATACCATTTCACCTGCTGCTTTTGAAAAAAAACCTACCCACTTCAATGGTTTGTTAAGGACTCTGCATCACTCAGTATGAATCAACTGTGGTGTTCTTCTACAGGCCATTTCAAGCATAGAATCTGCACTTAACACTGAAATACTCCAGGAATATTGATGTGTGTTATGCCTGAAGTAAATTCTCAACTCTATATAGGGTACGTTGTGTAACAACTATAACTTTTCAAACTCAAGTCACTTCAACAGCAGCCATAGCCTCTTTCTTATAACCTTTGCCAGAGACATGTACTGCTGTAATTAAGCTTGTCATCTCCAACTCTGCTTTATCTCTAGAGTTACAGGACAAGGAATGTTCTCAGGTTTTTGTAATTTCAAGATTTAGCTAAAATGATTTTCAAGAGAAAGCTATACAAATGATGTTGAAAATAAAGACAACAGTCTTTTATTGCTTCTAACACTGTTACAATCTCCCATTTTAGGCTCATGAAAGGGAAATCAGAAGGAATAATCAAAAATTAGGTGTGGAAGATATATTGCTATGCACAGGTAGAAACACTGTTCTTTCTTTCCACTCCCCATTCTCCCATCACTACTTCACATGAACAAAGGACCACATAATATTAATTTACCAAGGTAAGCATTTAGCATTGAGTTCTGCAAAGTACATTTAGCTATCTGCAACAATGAATCCATAAGTGTACTACAGATCACTGCAGCCAAGGCCAAAATCAAGATGTAAATCATTCAATTCGACACAAGCCATCAGCAGCACAAGAGTTCCAAGTTAGGAGCAGCTGCTGTGCTATTGGTATTCCACAGATCTCTTTCAGCTACACAACTGGACAGAATGTGGGGAAAAAATGACAGAATTTTGGGTTTTTTTATCTAGAGATTTTTCAAAGTATGCCTGATAAAAAGTTCATTGTATTTTTTTTTCTCTATTGGCAGAAGTCAGGCAAAGAAAGGACAGAAATTGTTCTTTGACAACCCATTTTGATCCAGGCTTCTCACTATAACGAGTCATTTAGTCTGATGGTGTTCTGCTCAATCTCTCTTGCTTTTAGTATGACTAACTGCTTTTAGTTGAGAAAAAGATCAACCTTAATGGACAGTATCCTATAGAGTCAGAAAGTCTCACACACTCTTTAAAATAAAAACAAAACACACAACAAAGTCCTCAAGGGTTTTTAAAGCAGCTCCATACCCTCAATTCTGAGGGTGACAGAAATGATTTCTGTCATTGCAACAGTAGGAGACCCCAGTAATATTTTCATGTTTTACATATGACCAATTACCTCCTTTATGATCTTGGAGTCTATCTATCAATATACCTTGGACATGTGCTCATGGTGGAGACCTGGTTAGCTAAATCTGTCAACACTTCAACATAGTAAGAGGACAGACAATAGAATCATAGAATCACAGAATCAGCCAGGTTGGAAGAGACCTCCAAGATCATCCAGTCCAACCTCTCATCCAGCCCTATCCAATCGACTAGACCACGGCACTGACTCATCCAGTCTCTTCTTGAACACATCCAGGAATGGTGACTCCACCACCTCCCTGGGCAGCCCATTGCAATGGCAAATCACTCTCTCTGTGAAGAGCTTCCTCCTAACATCCAGCCTAGACCTTCCCTGGCGCAACTTGGGACTGTGTTCCCTTGTTCTGTTGCTGGTTGCCTGGAAGAAGAAACCAACTCCCACCGGGCTACACCCTCTCTTCAGGTAGTTGTAGACAGCAGTGAGGTCACTCCGAGTCTCCTCTTCTCCAGGCTGAACAATCCCAGTTCCCTCAGCCTCTCCTCACAGGGCTGTGCTCCAGGCCCCTCACCAGCTTTGTCACCCTTCTCTGGACACATTCCAGCACCTCAACATCTCTCTTGAATTGAGGGACCCAGAATTGGACACAGAACTCAAGGTGTGGCCTGACCAGTACTGAGTACAGGGGAAGAATAATCTCCCTTGTCCTGCTGGCCACACTGTTCCTGACACAGGCCAGGATGCCATTGGCTCTCCTGCCCACCTGGGCACGCTGCTGGCTCATGTTCATCCTACTATCTACCAGTACCCCCAGCTCCCTTTCTGCCTGGCTGCTCTCCAGCCACTCTGTCCCCAGCCTGTAGCACTGCTTGGAGTTGTGGCCAAAGTGTAGAACCCTGCACTTAGCCTTGTTAAATCTCATCCCATTGGCCTCTGCCTACTCATTCAGCCGGTCAAACCTGTCAGGGTCCCTCTGCAGGGCCCTCCTACATTCCAACAGATCAACACCTGCTCCTAACTTGGTGTCATCTGCAAACTTACTGATGAACTCAAAATCCCCTGGTCCAAATGATCACAAAGACACTGAACAGGATCAGGCCCAGCACTGATCCCTGGGGTACACCACTAGTGACTGGCTGCTAACTGGATGTGGCACCATTCACCAACATTCTCTGGGCCCAGCCCTCTAGCCAGTTCTTGACCCATATCACAGTGAAAATATCAATAAAAACTAACAGTAGCTTCAATAAATTTCTCCTTACCTTAATCCACATCATGAAGACTAATACAATCTCAAATCTTCCTAGACTGTTCAATCCTTTCAGCTTCTCAGTTAATTACTCTGTTTTTCAATCTGCAATACAGCTGTTTAGGAGGCCTAGTTGAAATTTAACCCTCCAGAGCTAAAACCCAGAGCTTAACTCTTATTTTTGGAACACCACTGCAAAAATACATACTTCTGCATTCAGTTTTCCAGACTGAGTTTTCATTTCTCAAGTAGCTAGCAGAATACCTCAGAACAGGGGCATATTTACTTATGAAATTGTTTGCCCTAGTATTACTCAATTCTAGTCTCCATACCCTACACAGCAGTGATGGTTGACCATGCCTGTCCTCCCACCACAACATCAAAAGACTTTAACCTGAAACCAGGGAATGGATCCAAGACTCAGCAAATGGGTAAGGTCTTCCACCTTTTTCCCTTCTGCAATCTCCATTTACTAAGGAAATGAATACGTTGCCTCTCCTAATCTCATTGATTTCCACAGGGATCCTGCCTATCACTGTAAGTTCTACCATTCTTAAGTATTTGCAAATGCATCACATGGGAACCAGAGGAGATGCCTTCCCCAGTTCAGTTCTCACATTACATAACCTTTCTTTCATATCTCTTGGCTAATTTCTGGGGGAAAAAGTTGAATATTTGAAGACCTCAAAGCACATTTGCTAAGTAGACTAAGGAATTAAAATAAGCCTTCAGGTATTTTAAAATCTGTGCTTGCTTGGAGTACACTAGTTCCTATCTTTCAGCATTTTCTGTACTCTATATTGTGTAGCTCTAATTTTTCACTGGCTTCATTTTCTCTCTTTCTGTTTCTGAAGATCTATACTAAGATAAAAATAAGGACAACTTTCACTTTGTTACCATGTTTGGCATTTAGTGCGTATACTGAGGCAAGGGTTGTCAAGTGAAGCTGTCAAATAGGCAGCTGACTCTCTGAAAGGCACTGAGAGAAGCAGTTAAGGTGACTGTCAGCATTCCTTCCCCAAAAGCCACACACCCAGTTCATCAACTGTACACAGAGCAAACTGAATAGATGTGGTCTCAACAAAGAGTTCTTGCTAAAGCAGCACTTCTACCATCACATGGGATCTACTGAATCTAAGCCAGCTGTCACATGCCTACACTCTCTCATATTTCAAGAGAAGAATCAAAAACTTTACTAAGAAGGAGGAGGATCTATTAGGACTTAAAGAATGTTCAGAGCATAGATAAAATTAGCTTTAACTTCTAATTTTCCTCAGCAATGAAAAACATACCATAACAAGAGCATGATTTTTCCAGTTAGTTTTTTGCATATACCTATGTAGTACAGCAAATGCAGGCAGTTTTCAATCCATTTTTTAGGTCTCAAAAGATATATATAGTCAAGCTCACAATACAGTTTGCTCAGGCATAGGTTTGGTTACAGCTGTTCCACACAATGCTGAAAACAGTGTAAGTTGAAGTTAGTTTTTCACTTTGTTTCATTTTGTAAAACATGTTGCTTTTATATATATTTATACACACACCTTAAAGCCTAATTATATTCCTGATAATATATGTCAGGTTTCACCAGACTGCAAGCAGAAACAAAGGTACACACCTAATGAGTTTCACATCCCAAGACTTCAGTTTGATCTATATAGCATAGAACTGGACACCTCACAAGTACATTTGCACAAGTCACTCTGTTTTATCATGAATTGTCTATCTTGCTACTCTTAAAGGCAAATGAGAAAAGCAAAATAATAAAGCACAAAAATGTTGCCTTTTGTTCACAACACTTCACTCTGTCAAGAATTACAACAGAATTTGCTTACTTACATCTAATGAATCCTCATTGACCAGGATGAGAGACATACTCTGTGAAATGAGTCGGCAAGAGTAGCCTGTAAGAGGAAAAAAAACAAACAACCCAAGCTGTTAGGAGTTACTTTTAGGAACATTTAGCGTTTAGCTAAACTTAAAGGAAGGTATCTGTCAATCAGATGACAATTTACTGAGCAGTTACTCGTCTAGGCAGGCTACTGGAAACACTCATATATAGGACACTATCTTCTACTACCAACACAGACTGTTTTATCTGTGTTTCCCAATACATCAGATGTTTTAACAAAAGGAAATGCTGTATGAACTAATTGCAATAAACACAGACTATGGCTTTACAGCAGTCTGTAGCTTCTTTTTTCCCTCTAGACAAAGGCAGAATTGCCTTTAACACATTACTGGAACAGATCTGTATGCACAGTTGTAGCTATGCCCCACACTGAATCAGCTGGCACTACCCAGTCCCCTTAGGCTACATTCCATTTACATGAACATTCATTGCCTGAGAGGTTAGCCTGGAAGGTCTGGAGCTTCATCAAAAACTAAATTATCAATGACAGACAGCTCCTACCAACTTGTACAGGCATCAGGTACCAGATGACTTTTACGAGCATGAAAAAAGATCAAGTTGCTGTAGTCAGGAGCAACACTCAGAACACAATTCTTTAGACTTGTCATGACACCAAAATTCAAAGCAAAAAACTCTCAAACCAGAAAAGAGTCTTGTATTTATGTAATGGTGAAAGCCAAGAGCTACCCTACTACACGTCACAGAAATGGCGGCTCCAATGCCACACGATCATCATTTACAATGAAACAGTCACATCCAAGATACATATACTTGGCATTGACAGAATATGCATCTTAATTACAGCTTATATTAGCAGCAACAGACAAATGAAGTTGCATCAGACTGCTCCCCTTGCATTAGGTCCTGCACCTGTATAAGTTCTCTTAGGATTGCCAGTCACATAGTTTAATGAAATAGCAAAAACCCGCATATATTTCAAGCACATACCTTTCCTTGGTGATCTAAGTCACACAGTGGAAGTACAATAGAATTATTTTGCATTTCTATTGTGCTTTTGTAAAGACATGAATAACAGCCAGTTTAAAAAGCTGATGTCAAATAAAATGAGGTCTCAGCAAGTCTTTTGCTTCTCTTAAACGGAGAGAGACTGAAGGCAACTGCAGTGTAGGAGTAAAGTCCCCATGACCAACCTGGCACTGGAAAGCCAACGGGTTCAAAAGCATACAGCATAGTCGATGTAAAAAGATCAATTGTCTCCATATCGCACAATGGCAAGAGAAAAACTGAAGCATAAACTTATTTTCTGTGGGATTCAATTCCTTAAGAAGGCCACATTGGCTACTCAATTGGAATGCAATTATTTCCCTAGGCTCCAGAACATCTATAATTGGGCTAGTTTTGTAGGTGTAATCTAGGGTTCATGTGCCTGCTTGAATGACTTCTGCTAAGAAAGCAAATCCCTCTCCTTCCTCTGTGGAAATAATAGTTCTATCACATAATCATGCATTTTCAGTCAGCAGGCTTGATTATCCCCTTTTTTTCCCCCCCTCTTGCATTTTCACAACTGGGTGGAGTATGTGTATCAGGTGCAACACTGCAGATACATTTTCATCTTATTTGTGTTAATGAGTAAAGATTTACATTTTGCTTCAGAGAATAATGTAGAGTGATATTGAACTCAGGCACCACCACAAAAAATGGTTCAATATATTCTTACAGCACAGCCTGCAACATGAAAGCTTTGCAGATAGCCTCTCATAAAACCTATGAGCAAATCTCAGTTCATACTACAGAACTGTGTAATGAAGCTCCAACAGGTACAGACAAAACACTGGCTTGGGAAAAATGTTGGTCTGTTATTTTTAAGGGTTAGAGAAGTGGTTCTTCAGCCTGGAGCTATTTCTACTGAGAAGTGTGGTTTTGGTTAGAATAAAGATGGTTTTCTACATAGTAGCTGGTATGGAATTACATTTTGGATTTGCACTGGAGATCGCATTGGTAACACAGGGATGTTTAAGCTACTGCTGAGCAGGGCTTGCACAGAGTCAAGGCTTTTTTGCTTCTCATACCACACACCTGTCAATCAACTGGGCTTGCAGAAGAAGTTGGGAGAAGGCACAGCTAGGGCAGCTGACTTGAACTGGCCAAAGGGATATTTCAAACCATAGGACGTGATGCTCAATATATAAAGCTGAGGAAAGATGATGGAAGAGATGGATGGTTCAGAGTGATGGCATTTATAGTCCCAGGTAACTGTTACACATGGTGGAGCCTTCCTTCTCTGAAGATGACTGGATGGGAATGGCAAGTGGCAAATAAATGTCGTCTTTTGCTTTGCTTGTACATGTAGCTTTTGGTTTACCTATTAAACTAATTTTATTTCAGCCTTTGAGTTTTCTCACCTTTACTCTTCTGAATCAGCAAGCAGTTGTGTGGGACTTAATCTGCCACTGAAATTAAGCCATGACAGGAGAAAGAACTTTACAAACTTCGGCAGTTGCATGCCACAGTTATTCTTTCCCCAGGGAATGGCAAGAGCCTTGTGCAGTAAGCTCCTACGCGTTGAGTATACCTAATTCAAAAGGGCTTTGTAGTAGCATTTGACTAGAACAGCAGCTGCAATAGCAAGCTATCATTTCTGTAACACTGCTCCCTGTTTCATTTTATCTCTTCCAAAACAAACAAGATGCCATTAGACAAGTGGAGTTGGGAAAAAAAAAAAGCTGTGGCAAAAATAAGACTTACTCTGATGTGCATCTCAAAAGTCACAGATTCAGAACTAATCCTACAGTTGTGGTCATTTTGCATCCTGTCATCAAATTAAACAGTAAAGAGATCAAGATAAGAATAGGAGGATTCAAGCCTAGTAGTACTTTACAGGAGATCTATACTTTATGTACAGTATTAAGACGACAAAGATGTTAGAATCTAGCAGTAGCATAAAGCAAAGTGGCAACTATAAGACTAAAAGTGACATTTGTAGTAATATATAGGCTTATAATAGTGACTACTGGTAGTACTGACACGGCCAGCAAAAATACACTAAGAACAGGGCATATTTGTCAGTACTTCTTAGTAGAATAAAATGAACTTCTGGTTCAAAGCCAAGTATAAAATGTCGATCTGCACCTGTAAGCTGATATCAAGCTCCTAAAAAAAAATGAGACTAAAAGTCCATGAAGCAGATCTATAAGATGCTTCTGGGACTTCTTTCCCTTCAAGGGTCCTGGGAGAAAGATTGCTTGAACCAGAGTTCAAGATCATAGCCCACAGGCACATTCATACTGTAAGCATACAGAATCCAGCATTCGAGGCAAGAATGATTACCCTGTGTGTTTAGAAAAGGCACATAAGCACTGCTCAAACTCCACATACAGGGAAACATGATGCCAATTGCTTCAGCTCTCCCAAGTAAAAAAAATAACAATAAAAGTGCAGCTCACCATAAGTGTTCTTACCTCTAAACTGGAAAAATACAGGTTTGAATGACAGTTAGATGGGTAAGAAATTGGTTAGATGAACTACATCCAAAGAGCAATAGTCAATAGCTCAACATCCAAATGGAAACCAGTAATAAGTAGTGTCCCTCAAGGACCAATCATGAAACCAATGCCATTTAATGTTTTCATCAGTGTCAGAGCAGGAAATGAGTGAACTGTCAGCAACCAATCTGAGTGGTGCAGTTCATGCATTAGAGGAATGGGATACCATCCAGAGAAACCTTGATGGGTTTGAGGCACAGCCCATGAAGACCTAAAGGAAGTTCAACAAGGCCAAGTATAAGGTCCTGCACCTGTAACTGTCACCAACCAGTACAGACTGGGAGATGAACATACCAAGAGGAGACACACTGAAAAGTACTCAGGGATACCCGTGGGCGAAAACTAGGCATGAGAACCCACCTGAGTACTGCATCACTCTCTGGGCTCCCAGCACAAGACAAACACAAACCTATTAGCCTGAGTCCAGAGAACGGCTGTAAAAGCAGAGAACTGGAACATCTCTGCTATGAGAAAGGGATGAGAGAGTTGGTGTTGTTCAGCCTGGAGAAAAAAAGGCTTTGGGGGACCTTTCAATGAAGGAGACATACAACAGATGAGAAAGACTTTTTACCAATGCCTTCAGTGGCAGGTCAAGGAACAATAATACTAAACTGAAAGAGCGTAGGTTTAGACTGGATATAAGTAAGATATTTTGTCTGTGATGGGAGTGGAAAGACACAGGAACAGGTTACCCAGACAAGTCAGGGATACCACATCATGGGAATTGTTTAAGGTTAGAGTAGATGAAGCTTTGAGCAATGTGATCTAGTTGATGATGTCCCTGCCCAGACAATTGGACTCAATCTTCAAAGGTCCTTTTCAACACAAATCCCTCTTTGATTCTATGATTCTAAGGCAGTGCTCACAGCTATGAATGCATACTCTACAAAAAGGGATTGTTTCCTTGTTCAAGGGATGGACACAGATCAGTGAATATTGCATACCCATTCCCAAAACACACACTATTATTTGACTGAAAATACATTGGTTTCAGACAAGAATATAAATACTGTGCCTTGATAAAACACATGTTAAGCTCTACCCATACACTCAGTAGCAGCAACACACACTATTACAACATACTTGACTGACAGAGGTGCCACAAGGTGACAACATTCACAAGAAGTTGCAAACTACATGCTTTGTACTACAATATTTCCCATCATATCTCAAACTCCACTAAAGTCTAAAAGCAGCAGTCACTAAAAAAAAGAAAACAGCTGTGAAGCAGTTTGATATAATGTACATTTCAACTGAAACATTTCAGCCTGGTTGAGTTCTGTAGTTTCCATCAGAATGCAGCCACCTATAACACTCTATACACAAACTGTACCTAACCAAGAGAAGTGTCCCTTTTGCCTTAAGAGCTGAGTATAGCCTGATACTCAGAGAGCACAGTTGACTCCACCCCCCCCCCCCCATCTTCTCCAAAATAAAAGCTACCACGTTCCTGCCTGCTACCAAGGCACCATTCTCTAGGAAGCAGGCTTGATTGTTTAAAACCCCACAGAGCAGATCTAGCATCTGTCACACAGACAAACTCAGAGTAATCAGAAAGATGGGATACCTATATTGAGAGCTGTTTCCTGTTTGTCCCCTGTCAGAATCCATATCTTAATTTCCGCCTTTATTAGTGTGGCTATTGTTTCTGGAACACCTGCTTGAAGGCGGTCTTCAATGGCTGTAGCTCCAAGAAGCAGTAAATCCTGGGGGAGGAGGGAGAAAAAAAAAAAAAAGGTTTTTCATTGAAGGATTGTCTTCTTAAGACAAACCTCTCTTTAGAACACACTCAAAAAGGAATTTCAAGACAACCTGTTGCATCTCACAGCTAGTACAGCGTTTTGTCGAGCAATATGTACTACAGTCAATCACTGGTGTGGCTGTTCTATTTCCTCTGCACACAATTCACATTTCAAGAGGCACAAAATGGAACAGATCAGAAAGATGGCAAATTTTCAAGAATGAATTCAAGTTATACAGGTCCAACGCTAGCCTATGGATGAACACACATACCAGAGCCTTCACTAATTACCATAGTAAAATGACTGATCACAGTTTATGCATTTCTTAAACTCACAAAACAAAAGTCACCTGGCATCACGTCATTTAAACTCATTTCCCCTCCACAGAATGTGCACACAGACTGGATGCAATCACTCAAAGCAAGAATTACTGCAACTATTTATAGATTTAATCACTACTTTATGCAATATGAGCGGTATGAACATTAATCAAAGTATCTGTAGTCTGCATGCAGATGTCTGCCATAAAACCAGGTCTCATAGAACTAATGTAATACTACGAAGTTACCCACATTCTCATGCAATTCTGAAGCAATTGCTCAAAGAGATTTGTCTATATTATAGGGAGGAAAAAAAGTAGTCAGGCAAATATACCTCAGCAATAAACCTTGCCAAAAGGCACAAGCTACTCAGCAGATCTTTATCTGTAAGAGTAGTTTTATGATACCTTAAGACACATAAGTGTTACATTCAAAAGGAAATTCAAATAGAGTTTTACATACAAATAAAGTTTTGTTGTACTGCATCATTTCAGGAATTGCAAAGAAAAAGTAACATTGTATATTCTTTGCAGGAGCTATAATTACCAAAATCTGATAAAGTAAACAGAAGAGCTGGCATTGTTCAGCCTGAAGAAGGCAATCTTCCAGTGGGACCTGTTGTGGTCTCCTATAAATAAGAAGGCTTGTAAGATGGAAAAAATACTGTTTACCAAGGTATGCAGTGGCAGAACAAGGGGCAATGATTTCAAACTACTTTAAACTGGACATAAGAAATAATTTATTTATTTTTTCCTACCATCAGGAGCAGGAAGGCACTAGAACAGGCTACCCAGAGAAGCTGAAGATACTTCATCACTGAAAGCATTCAAAACTGAGATGGATGGAACCTTGAGCAACCTGATCTAGTGCAAGGTGTCCCCTGCCCATGGAGTAGATGAAGGCAGCATCAGAGTAGCTCCTGCTTGTATTCATCTATGCACGCATAAGGAACAGAACAAGTTGCCATTCATACATGTGTGTAAGCTTGCAGTAGTTACAGGTCTTGACAAAGTTTGAGATCTATAAAAGAGGTATTCAGCTGGTAAAGGTAGCACAATTGAATCACACAAGTAATTTTCCTTAGTATCCTACCACCTTCTGATGAAACCTTAAACCTATCAATGCTAACATTTGAAGGTTACAAATGCAATGCAAGTGTGCTAGTGGAGATTCTCTGTAATTTCTGAAAAGTCACTTGTTAAGCAGTTCTAAATGATAGCACAGTCATTGGAATGGCTGAGCTACCAAAGCAGGGGAGTTACTTTCAAGCCTGCTGAAGACCTTGTGGCTGATGCATAGGCAGAGAAGGAAGCCAGTTTTGGTGGTATGGGGGCCCAGGTTCCCTTAAAGCCACAGATTCGAGTTCTAGGACCACCAGAGAGGTCCAGGAGGTTGACCCTGGAAATCTTAATTGTTATTCAGTCCCATAATTCTGCTATCACTTCCTAAGTGGGCAGCTCTTTCCCTTTCTCCATTCCTTCAGCTCTCCAGAGAGAGTCCTCATCCGGTAAACAACGGGGGAGTAACCTGCCTGCATCCTTGAAGGCTGTACTGAATTTCTTGCTGTGTGATCAAGGCCTGTTTGGGTCTAACAAGAGACAATGGTGGGGCGTGAGGAGGGTGGTGCGTGGAGAAAACAAGCACTGAGGTTTTGTGGTTTAGTTTGGTTGGGGGAAAGTTCTCATGTATCCTGTATCTGTATTAAGTGTTAAGGATTCACGTATTCTGTATCTTCCTGTACATATTTAAACACAGTTTTCTGTGTTCCTCTCCAACTCAGCTAGCATGTCTTTATTTCACTTCCTTGGAGTGCAAAAGTAATTTCTGTCCTCTCTTTAAAGCCTTAGACACCAGTTCATGCCCTCATGTGAACCTGCACCCAGGACACAGTAATCTGAGCACTCAGACCAACCAAATAGGTCTCCCATTCTCACTGACTGATGAAAAGGCAGTGGGTTAGACTATGTAACCTCTTACATCACAGCCACAAACCAGTTTATTATCCAGAAAAATAAAGTGCCTACAGACCACAGACTTGAACCTGCAAAATACCAGCTCTATGTTTCAAGTGCAGTTCCCTGCTCTGTAGAATTATCAGCAAGCAAATGCTAATGGGAAATGCCTACCAATATGGCACTAAGTCCAAGACTCCAGTTCTACAACTCCCTTGTTAGTCCTCTTTTAGAAGGCAATAAATTGTGGAAAGGAGTAGATAGTGGATGGCTGAAAAATACAAGTCTTGAGAACACATTTCGAAGCAGGAGAATCAAGATAGATTCATTTTTCACCTTATGAAGACAATATTATGAGCAAAGTGCTGGAAGCACAAACCTGAAAGGAGCTATATGCAAACCTACAGAATCAAGGATTAGATAACCACCAACCAAGACAAAAGGCGTGAACTTGTAAAGCAAGACCTAATCTTCTGCTGTTCAAGAACTCTTCTGTTACATATGAAAGTTCATTCCCATTCTAGTCTCAGTCTCCTTCCCTCTTCTGCCCAAATTGCACCAAAGACAACCATTTAGATCAGATGTTATAGAATCACAGAATTAACCAGGTTGGAAAAGACCTCTAGTATCATTGAGTTCAACCTATCACTTAACCCTTCTAAATAACTAAACCATGGCACTAAGTGCCTCATGCAGCCTCCTCTTAAACACCTCCAGGGACAGTGAGTCCAATTATTAGAATAAACTGATTCACTGAATGGGTTATTAAACACTGGAACAGGCTTCCTCAGGAGGTGGTTGAATTGACACCCCAGAGGTGTTCAAACAATGCAGAGATGTGGTGCCAAGGGACACAGTTTAGTAGAGTTGTGTTGATACTCTTAAAAAGATCTTTCCCAACTCAAATGATTCCATGACTCTAAAACAAACAACCAAGAGTGCTCCAGAAGTTATCTTGCCATTTTTAATTAACACAGAAACTGAGGTTGAAAGGGCATTTAAAAGAAACCACTAAGTGAAATAAGAGCACAGATAAGAAGGTGACTACCATTGTTTCAGAAAGCAACAAAACCAATCAGTAGTGAAGAAACACTGACCCCTAATGTTGACATTTTAACATGTCACAGCGTGGGATTACAATTGCAAACTGCTTCTCCAGTATCTACTTTTCCTTTCCAGAATTATGAGTTCTTCAATTTTCACGGAAAGAAGTTTTTCACTTTTTATCAGTTCCTGCAGCTACAGGTCTTGGTAAGCACTTAGTTTTACCTGCAATGTGTACAACAGCCTTCAGAAAACCCTGTGACAGCTATAGGAGAAAGGAACAAATTTATCTGCATATACTAATATAGGGGAACTTGAGACAACATCACGGTTTTGTTAATCAAGTTACATCAACCTTTCACAAGATAACAAGATAAAAATAACATTAGAAAATACTGTAAAGCAGATATGATCTTTTACAAGTTTGTTTTTTTCCCCCCAGATTCATAAATTGAAATTTCTCAGTTCTAGGGACTCAACAGCTTGCCAAAGAATACCTTTCCAGTTTCTTATGGATGAAAAGCAGTTAATTCTACTGTATAAATACACTGGGAAAATACACATATAAAGGTAATCTGTGACTAATCAAAGAAGTCTGCATCTTACTTTTTCAATGATCTCATAGCATTCCTCCAGTTTCTGAGTTCTGTCTTTCAGAACTGTACTGCTTTCATTGTAGACATTCAACCACTCCCTGTAAGAGTTTTCTGACAGATCCGCATATGCGATGCACAAAGTCCTCAGACCTACAAAACAGAAGACAGGTATCACACACTAAAATCACACTGAGTATTGCCAGCAAACAATTAATGCTCTAACATATGCTAAATTCTAATTCTCTCTCTGGGACAGGACATTTTAATGCACACTCTTGAACACTGGTTTCCAAAAAAATTCCCTGTGTAGTTTTAAATTGTTTGGGTTTTCAAAAATGTAAGCCAGGAGCTTGGGTCAGAGATTACCAACGTTCGCCAACTCAACAAAGCCTAATAGGCACAACCTACTCCCTGATCTTCAGTATTGCTCTAGTATGGCAATATGGCAACTGCCCATAATACCATTCTGGGCTTGGGGGAAAAGATTCCTTGGAGACATGGTACCCCAGGAAGAACTGAATCAGACAACAGAGCTCACTTCAAGAATAACTCTGTGAGCAAATGGGCTAGAGAGCACATCGAGTGGATATTCCACAATCCCCTGCTACACACCAGCTTCAGGAAAGATTGAATGCTACAATGGTTTGCTGAAGTATAATCTTTAATCTTAAACTGTAAAGTATGGAAGCAAGATTGGTTTTTGTGTATTTTTAAAAGAGATCAAATTAAAGCGCTGGCTGCATATAGTGACTGGAGAAATTACTTAGTCAAACATACTCCACAGCCCACATTTTCTTATAGAAAGACCATTTCCTTCTTCAGTGTATGTACACAACTCCTACCAACAATAGGATTTACACATGCACAAAAAGTAGAGAAAATGGCCCATAAAGTACAAAAACTGTTCTATTAATAGACAAAAATGAACATCTAGAACTTTTTTTTTTTTTTCTGGCTTGATGCCGCAGGAAGAAACCAGTGGCATAAAATACCAAGTTTTGATATTGAGAATGGGGGAGTCAGAAAAAAAAATTAAAATAAAAAGTTGAATCATGTTTTCACAATTTATCAAGAAGCCTGCTAGTTCATTATTTTACCATAATGCAGATATCCTATGCAGAAGACAAATCGAAGCCAAATACTTTCCTGTGAATGGAGACATTCTATATGCCAGGAAGACCTTACAGACTATTTTGAGATTCTCAGCGCAGTCAGGTTATCACACTGATTTGTATAACCAAGGACTTTGTCATCTGACTAACACCAGTAAAAAAAAAAAAACCAACAAAAAAACCCCCAAAACTAAAACAAAAAAACAAAAAACACTTCAATTCCAATTTAACTGGGGTATTCCAGGCAACACAACTCAAGGCCCTTTTCCCTTTTCTTGATCACAAAGAACCACATCATGAACTTCTGAATAACCCTTCCCTAACTGAAATAACACAGAAGCAGACCATAAACTTCCTCAGGCTTGAAGTTAACTTAGAAATGTTAATTTGCTTATTATACACCAGTTCTAAATTTATCTTCATGATTATGTTAGTTGACTCTGCAAAGATTACACAATACAAGTAATTTGATAAATCAGTTTTCATGACATGCTGTTTCTCTTACCTTCTGTTGCGAAGTATTCGAGATGGCACAGTGTTTGCTCCATGTACTGAGAATCTTTTGAAAGCCTCTCAAAAATTACATTATCCTATTAAAACCAAATTCATTAGAAGAGAGTGAATCTACAAAGTCTCCATTTATACATTTATAAGCTCAAGTGGAGTAACCTGAGCAGACCTGCTAATATCAGAACCCTAGACTAAGTTATACGTTTACGTTTCAGAGATTCTGGTTTGAGTAAGTAATGTGAATTGTACCCAGTGGCAGAGATATTGCATCCCTTAAAATTCTGCCCTTCTATCCTCTTTGCATAAAGTGGTCTCCATTACTGAGCAGCACAGAAGACTCCTTTCTGAATTCTTAAGTGGGCATGTTAATTTTCAGAGAATGCATCTGGTCTTATTCAGTACACAATGTGGTCCCATTCAGAATAACCTCTTGCAATCCTCTCTAGGAAAGATTCCAACTGATGTTACAATAACAGAAGGCAAAAATACTGATCAGGTTCTACCACAGAACTCTTTCAAACAACCCTCCTCTCCCAGCAACTTCCTTCACAATAAACCTAAAGGGCAACTGAAAAATGCCCAGATAACAGATGTGACAAAAATACATTACCATCACCTACTTATCAAGTCTCCTTCAACTAACAGACCAAGGGCTACACACATAAAATACAGAAACCTTTCTTTTGCTCAAACATGTAGTCTTCAGCTAAATCTACAAGCCTACATCTATCACTGATAAAAGACAGGCAAACAGAACAATTAATTTATGATGTCACTGACAGGATGGAAGATGACTATTCAGAACGTGGCAGAGTTTATGTAGAATAGGCAGTTAACTTACAGTTACAATGAGAGGTGGATGCAGCAGAACATCCAAGACATAACAGCAAGTCTTACTAATTACTACAACCCTTCTCTTCTGTTAGGCATCCAAGACCGCTCATATGGAAGACAATATGAACTTTTTAACCACAGATTCTACTGTTCTCCATCTAGTGCCACACTCCAAGAAACAGTGTGACCTCAAGGAAGTATGAGCAACAAACAGCTACATACCTGTGCTGTCCTACCAGACATGCAAGTTGCACTTCCATAGTTTTCCACTGAAACTAGAACCACTATCTGTGGTCAATGAGTTTTGCAGCCTCTGTATTTGGGCAAGTTACTGCTCTTGTCAGTGAAGAAAGGAAGCACAATACGGTGCAATTCAAAGACAAACAACAGCAGATGCAGAGATGCAACAGAGCCAGATCAAGAGTCAACACTTAAAGAGATTTTAGTATTACAGGTTCAGACAACAGCAACAGACTAGCTCCTGAACTGCTGCTGCACAGCTGAATTAAATCCTGACTTTGCTTAAGTAAAGGGTACTGGTCCCATTAGTTCCAGGATTTCAACTGGGTAGTCAAAAGCCTAGCAATCTTCCTGCCTGCAAAAAGAGCCAGAGAAGTAATGACAGATTTCTTAAGGCACTTGGCAATTCTGTGATTCTGTAAAAGGAGAGCCAGCAGGTATTATGTATGAGACATGAGATGTCAGCATTGGGCACAGCTGCTGAAATAATAACTGGTAGTGTTAGTTCTCCATTAAGCAGTATTATTACTTACAGCTCCTTTGCAGTAGAGACGTAGCTGTCCTGATGGAGTTCGAACAATCACTGACATTCTCTTCCTGTTACTATTGAAAGAAAAATATTTGGTTTCATTAGTCATAGTGATGAAGAATAACTCCTGTTCTAGCCAGTGAGTTTTCTCTGATGTGTTTAGTGCATTTGAAATCAAGCAAGAGGTAACAGTAGTAACTTAAGACTCGACAATCTTTGACAGCAAAGAGAAATAGTAAATCCAGATTCAGTCCTACGGCTCGCATGGGCAGCGCTCAGACAGAATGCACACATGCACCCAGAAGCGAGCAAAAATGTGGAGAGGAGCAAGATGGCACAAAAACCTTCTTGAAAGAAGCAGAACCACATTTATTTTCAAGCTTTTCCTTATTCCTCTAGTAATTTTATTTTGGACACCTGGTCTAAAAGTTAGGCTGAACACACATTTATTATATGCATAACAGACACCGAAATAAGCATCCACTGACAAGGGCAATTATTTAATCTCCCTAACTCAACTACAGAAAGGAATGACAGTGTAAATCAGCTCATGATCTCCCTACAGGTTGGATACACTGGTTTCATTTTACTTAGAAAGATTACACAGAACAAAGCCAGACCCTCTGAGCAGAGCTAATCAAGATAGTCAAGTTGGGATATATATCTTTATCTTTGTTTTTAACAGCAGCATACTGTACACAGGTGTTTAACAAAGGAAAGTACACAAGGATTTATTTTTAATGATCAGGTTTGTCGTTTCACTTAAACTGTTTTTTCAGTGTTTTTTGAAGGAGAGCTTAAGTGGCAGAAACAAGGACACAAACGCTTATCAAGAAAATCTAAACAAGATGTTGTTTCATATACTTCTGCTTAGTGAGAGATCAAAAGCATCCTTCCTCATTCCCTTCTAGCACGATTTCAGAGCTCAAGGGCCTAGGGTAAGCCAGCCAGACCTTGGCATCTATTAACAAAAGAGCAACTATCTGTCCCCAGAATCTCTGCAGCAGGCTCCTGACACTAGGCAACTTCCTTGTGCTTTTTGAAATGGAATTACAGGAACTGCCTCACTGATCAAGCAAGAAGTTGCTACACACAGTGAAGGCCAAGACCGTTTTTTCGTGCTGCATGCAGGATACACCTAACTCCTGTCTACAGACACCAGGGTACCAATTAACTTGTCAGAAACCTCTAAAAACTCTTCTAGTACCTTTTCGGATATTCCCACAAGTAGCCTAAGTATCCACATTCCAAATGAAAAGGGGAAAGCAGTCAAGAGTAATCTCCAAAACAAGCTAGGACAGGGAAAAAAAAGCTGCCTACCCAACATTTATCCAAATTCAATTTCACATATTCCTATAAAGCAGAACCAGCCAACTCAAAGATGGCAGAGAACAAGACTTTAAGGCTAAGACACAGTAAGAGGAGAAACACCATCAGAAAGCCAGCTAACTAGGACCATCTGCACTGACAAAGAGAGAGCACCTTGTCTCACTTCCAGCCATTTAAGGGCCAAATTTATTACACAAAGCTTCCTGCTACCCAAGTGGTGCACACTCTAAGCAACCTGATCAGTTAGCAGTGCTTGTAACATTTAGTCTTTCATTGGTAGAATGGTTCTTAAAAGGATACACCAAAAAGCCCTCCAGCTGTAAATTCCACCTACTCAAAGTAATTTGCAGAAGCACTGTAAAACTGCAATCTCAAAGCATGTTCTTAAAGTAGATAAGTGACATCAAAAAATGAGGCACAGCTCAACACTTCCAAGGTAGTAATTTCTCGGTAAGACAAAGCTGGAATAGTAGGACAGAAACTCATGCTCACATGCCAACAAACACCAGTTAAAAAGCTCTGTATTAGTCCTATATTTGAAACAAATATAGAGAAGCAGGACAAAACTATGTCTGTTCAGCTTTTTCTACTGTATCACCTGAATATTTTTCTTCTCGATAATATTCTTTCAAAACTGGTTTCCTGTTACCCCAATATTATTGTATTAAAGGAAAACCTACCTGGAAAACTCCAGTACGTTAAGAATTTCAAAGGTTTTTTCTTTTCCCAGCTACAAAAGAAAGTATGTACCGTTTTAAATATCATTCGCATTACATTCTCACACGTGTAAACAAACAAGCCGGTTCAATACCTTTGTTTACACATCCCAGTGCAAATCGGATGTGTTAACAGCGCCCCCTCCTGGTAAACATGATGTAGAGCCCTATTCAATGAATGTATGCTAACCTTATTTAAGCATCTACTATCGTGGCGTCCTTCATTTACTATTTTCGTCCAGTTCAAGGAACTAATTTATGTGTATAAGCATGCTCTGAACGCTAAGCTCCATATTTATTTCTTAACAGCTATCAACTAAGACATTACAAACCATAACAATCACTTCAAGTGAAAAAATCAACATATTTGGAATTACAATAACCTTTTCTCTGACCTGCCTTAATGTTTCTTTTACTTGAATTTACAAGCACATTGGATTTTATTATTTGCAGGAAAAAGAAAACCAATTATTAACTGAGGAGTAATTCTGTTCTCACCAACAACTATTTGCTAAGATTGAGCATAATCAACCTGGAGAAAAAACAGGATTCAGAAACATCTTGTCTTCATCTAACAGAGTTATTGGAGTCTCAGAACTCTAGTGGTATTTGTAGCACACAGTTTAAAAAGGCTGTAGCAAAATCAATTGCAGTACAAAGCTACGTCCTACAAAGCACATAGCAATTAAGCAACATCCCCAAAACCAAAAGCCATCTCCAACCCATGTAACATGTGCTGCCACTGATACAGACAATGAGGACAGGCAGAAACCTCTGGGAGTGATAGACATTATTGCTGGCTATAGAGCAATCATGCTTCCTTGCTTGGTATATATGAGTAGCATAGAATTAGGTCAGTTGGGCCTGGGTCTTTCTGCAGAGAACAATCTAGATAGCTGTAGATGACACAGCACATCCTAAGCTCTTTAACTGAGCAGCAGTTTTCTGAAACACCATAAAAAGCTTTTGACAAGTCCTAGGAAGATATACTTTTTAAGTGCTTAGCTTGGCAGTGTATCAAGAAACCTGAATGTTAAAGGCACTTGGGAGGAAGGACAAAACTACATCCATTATTCTTAATAAGCGCCCTACTAGCTGCACCTGTGTATATCTGAAGCCACTTCAGCTGAGATTGCAACTTAAGTCAGAACGTGGCCCCATGAGTCTGAGACTGCTTGTGTCAGTTCTAATCCATTACCTATGCAAGCCTGCACACAGAGCTTAAGCAGATACAGAAGATTTTACTTAGAAGAAAAAAACATCCATTTTACTTGAAGAAATAAAACATTTTTAAGTTCAGTAACCATTAAATTTAATAGTCAGAAAGCCTCCCAAACACATGAGTTCCCTTGTAACATGAGGGTTCTCATCTGTGCTTCCCAAAGGCAATCTTTAGGCACAACTGTTGCTATTTCCCATATAAGCTACAGCCTCCTATTGCCCATGCCACACAAAAGGGCAAAGGACTTCACATATACAGGGTAAGATAATTTTTCCTAGTCTGCAAAAGCTTTTTGCATGTAACATCTTAAAGGCCCTGTAAAGGGCAACTCACAAGAACCACACAAGAGACATTTATGTACTGCATGAGCCTGACAGTCTCTGCCATACATCTATTACTTACCGCATCAATGATAACTGAATGTGGAGTCCGTCCTGTGAAGACATAACCAAGTTTTTTGGCTCCTTTCACTAATGCCCCTTCATCTGCCAATGTAAGGAAAGCTTCTGTTTAATCTGGTTATGTAGGAGAGGCCCACAAAGCCCATACTTAGATATGCCATACCACCAAGCACAGAAGTCCCCATTCCCATGTACTCCTCCATCTGCAGGGCTGTAGCTCTGCACACACTTCCGCAAGAACATTCATACTTCAGTCCTACGAAAGCCATGCAACATCAACTATGCAAAACTCTGTACTCAGTCTGTATATAACACTCTGTAATTACTGAAGCACTCAACTCTGTTGTGGAGGAACAAAGCTCTGTTTCTCTAAAACCTTGCAACATGCATTTAATCAATTTCCTGCTGCACAGGCAGGTGCTATGGAAATAGAGAATTACCTTTTTGTGACTGCACTGGGTAGTATCATGAAGAGCTCCACTAACTGCTGAAACTAGAGCCAACACTTCCAGCTGGTAGTTATGCAGTCTCATTGAGGACCAAGTGACATTAAACATAACTACCACACAGGTGGATTTAGTGCTCAACACGAGCAATCCTCATGTCTACCACTCCCTTAAGTCACCTCATTATTCAACACTGACCAGTGCTACCCTACATAGGCTCTTCACCCTACTTTCCAAGCATTAAGACTATGCACCAAAAGCTTTATTTTTGCTTTTCACCCCTGCAGAAATGGCAGAGCAGAAAGTCCCATGATGACAGAAGAGATTGTAAGCCTACCCTGTCTCTGCAGACACACAAAGGACTTGGCAGTTCTGTAGGAGGCATTCAGAAGCAGTATGCACCAATGACACAAGATACCAGATCTACTGCCAGCATCATGGCAGGCATGTTGTTTTCAAAATACATGTCAGCTGCATAAACTCCTGGAACTTCTTTCCAATCAATCTCTACTCCCTAACCCCTTAAAAAAAAAACCCTACAAAAAAAAAAAAAAAAGCAAAGCAACAACCAACCTGGAGAGGAGGCCTGGTAGATTATTGTATTCCCTTGTCTCTCAGGAACAACAGTATGACACACAGCCAGCAGAGTGAGGAACTCCTGTATGTGTACAGCTGTGGGCTGGACAAAACATCAGAGTATTAAGTATTATACACACACTGAGAAGTTTCTCACCAGCTTGCAAAGAACTCTGAGGGACCACAGACTAAAAAAAAAAAAAAAAATTGTTTTCTGTTTATAATAATTGCCTTAGTCTAAGAACATCAATACAGCAGAGTTAAGGGATACCATTAAAGTCTAAGAACATCAATACAGCAGAGTTAAGGGATACCATTAAAGTAATAGAGTGCAGAACTTTGGCCAGCACTCCCTACACAGTCAGCATCATGAGAGCGTATAATGTAAAATGTTCCCCACCAACTGTACAGTTGCAGCCATCCCAAAGTGCTGGAAGAGACACCAAGCCTAAAATTCAGCAGATGCTACAGCACTTAAATGACCAAATTATCACAGCCAAGTTAAAATGGAGTCCCTCATCCCATTCCTCCCTTTGGCACAGCATTTCCAGTTTCCTATCTGTCAGAAACAGTACTTGGCTGGCCAGGTCACAACCTGCACTTCACCCACAGTTCACACATTTAAACCAGGTTTACATAGTGATGAACCCTACAAGACTCCTTTACAGGATCCAGATTTTTTTAAAGGCAGTTAATAAAAGGATGCTTCTACACAAACTGTATTGCTAACATGCACCAGAATATTTTACAACAGAAAAAAAGCTACCACATTCATATAATACTTTTTCAAGTGAAAAACTACATGTCACCAAAAATCCTCTGATATGATACATGTATGTGAGAGCATGAGCATTATTAGTATGTGAAATGCAGCACAGTAATTTCATAATACCCTTTAATGAAATAGAATTACTGAAACAACGAAGTCTCCACTTCTGACTTAAAGGGGCACTTAAATGCTACTTTTCACAATCAGGTTACCAGCATTCACAGTTGGTTCTCACACATGTTAATGCTTTTCTCTCCAAGCCAAGCTGTGTGCAAAAACAAAACCAAAAGCAGAAAACAAAAAACTGTATGATCTCATGCCACAAAAATAATAATAGTTACAGCTTTTTACATGCTGGAGTGCAAAGGTCGTGTTCGAGAAAAAGAACAAATGGAATGTAATCAGAGAGCAGCGTGCAAAATGTGAAGTCCACAGCAAATTACTGGTCAGGAGGTTACTGCTGCTCCCTCATTTCCAGCGAAACCAACAGAAATTTCACCTCCATATCAAAATGCAGAGTCTGTGAGATTCTCATTTCAGCATCCACTGCTGCAGCCCTTTAGTGTCCTTCTTACATGCTTTCATAGTATGTGTTCTGTCAGCTGGAAACAATCTGTCTCTGGTCATGTCATAGATTTTAATCCCTCCATGTATGCATTTATGCTTTCAAGCCAGCAAGGTAATTTGTTGCTGTCTTGGTATTTTCACAGCTCACAATGTATTACATGGCAATCTTTCAATTCTATAGCAAGAGATCACCAGAGGGCCAGCTTATCATGTCAGCTCCTCCACACAGCTGTCGTTTGTTTCCTTCCTATATTGTTCCAGCATTAACACAATATTTGTTGCACTGGTATGAATCAGAGTAGAGCACACAAACTCCTACTTCAGAGCTGTGAACATAAAATTCATTAATAGCTTCTGTGGTGATACATTCCTTGCACTATGACAAGTTTAACCACAGCATCAGAGAAGTCCCACAGGTTACCCAATCACGCTTTATTACTTATTTTCCTCTACCACAGCAGATCCCGGCTGTTATATTACTCAAATTTTTAGTGATTGTCTCCAAGACATTCCTTGCCTGATCATTAGTTAAACTTTGTTCTTCCTACCCTGTTTTTTCTTTCCTTTTTATCTGCAGCAGGAACAAAGTCTGCTTATTTTAGTTTCTGGTTCATATGTCCACAGGTTGCTCTTAGTCTGAGGGCCGTCTCACCCAATTTCTTCCTCTCCATGTGCCAGCAGCTCTGGATGAAATCTTTTGCTTCTTTCTTTACGTCTTTCTCAAAGATCCACAGAATACATTGTTGTGGTGGTTTAGCCCCGGCTGGGGGCCAAATGCCCAGCAAATCTGCTCTATCGCTCCACTTATTAGATGGACAGGGGAGAGGAGGAAACATAACAAAAGGAATTTTAATAATGCAAACCAAAAGCAAAGGCTGCACACAGAAGCAAAACCAAAAGAAAAATGTTACTCTAATTCCCATCGAGCCAATGCTCCCTGGGAACCAGGGCTCTCTGTGTAGCTGTTGCTCCAGAGGACAGATGCCACACTCCCTTCTTTCACTTAGCTTTTACACCTGAGGTGATGTTATATGGCATGGAGTAGCCCTCTGGTCACCTTGGATTAGCTGGCCCAGCTGTGTCCCCTTCCAAAATCCTGCCTACCCTCCTCAGCATACTCTTGAGGCAAGGAAATGTTGNTCTGCTCTATCGCTCCACTTATTAGATGGACAGGGGAGAGGAGGAAACATAACAAAAGGAATTTTAATAATGCAAACCAAAAGCAAAGGCTGCACACAGAAGCAAAACCAAAAGAAAAATGTTACTCTAATTCCCATCGAGCCAATGCTCCCTGGGAACCAGGGCTCTCTGTGTAGCTGTTGCTCCAGAGGACAGATGCCACACTCCCTTCTTTCACTTAGCTTTTACACCTGAGGTGATGTTATATGGCATGGAGTAGCCCTCTGGACACCTTGGATTAGCTGGCCCAGCTGTGTCCCCTTCCAAAATCCTGCCTACCCTCCTCAGCATACTCTTGAGGCAAGGAAATGTTGGAAAAGCGCAGCCTTGCTGCTTGGTTCAACAGTAGCCAAAACACTGATGTGTTACCCACACCCAGCTACAGCACTGGAAAACACAGCACCAGAAAGATGCTCTATGGATAACTAACTCCAGCTCAGCCGAACCCAGTAAAATTGCATACAACCACCTACACCAGCAATACATCCCACTAGCTAAACTTGCTACCCACACTGCCTCTACTATCTGGGAGCTACAGGCACACTCGTGTTTCTGGACTGTTATCTACAAATCATTAACTACACTGAAAGCAAAGTTTCCCTATCTAGAAGGCACAACATCATCCATTATCAAGCAGGGGACAGACCACTCGTCAGGAAGCTGTATGACAAGTTTTCATCCCTTCATCTTCTCCCTTAATTTAAAAAAAAAAAAAAAAAAAAATTGTTGAAAGCTCTGTCTTTTGGGGAGCAAGATGCACACTGCAGAGCTATGTATCTGCATATCCATCCCATGTGTCCTCATCTGGGCCTCCTCACTCTGAAGACAAACTGCATTCTCTAGCCAACTGCTCACAGCCTGATAAAGTTACAAGGAAGTTCCATAAAAAGTTAAGTATATTTCTTAATCTCTCCATTTACTTGTAGCAGTACAGTAGCAATGCCTACATTCACAATATTTCCGGATGACCAGGACTGATAGGTTTTTGAGAAAATGGCCTAGAAATGTCCAAAGGGATATAAAGACATACACTAATAACCTGAGCTTCTTCACATAAATGTGAAACCTTCTGCCAAAGACAGCTAGTGAAACAGTTACTCCATCACTACAAAGAGTTCTGACTCACTAACTTTAAGAGAAGTGACCTTCCTACTGCTTTGTTCATTAAAACACTTGGAGAACAGTGAGAGGATCCAGCCATGTCAAACATCTCCAGAACCATGAAGCTTGTAAGGCTGGAAGAGATGACAGTATTTCAGGCACAGACTAAGGAAACGTATTAACCAGTGTTTAAAAAACAAAGTTAAATGAAACTTGTCCAAAGCCAAAGTATGACCTAGAATTAGATATTGCCTTGTAGTTGAGCACAAGTACCAAAGTCTTTTGTACAATAAGCAAAACAGGAGAAGAATGTAAGGTATCTCTCACTAAGCTATAACAATTTGTCAGCTGTGTAACAGCACGTTTTGACAGTTTTTAGGCAACAGTTACATTATGAATTAAAGCCTCTCAGAGGTTCTCACCCTCTGAACATTTTTTTCCCCACCTGTTGTATTTTAAACTAGTTTTTCACCCCAGTAGTGATAAGCTTTTCTTGTTCTGCTTTTTCAAGGAATCAACAATCAGCTGATGATGATAGTGGTTATTGCAGTAAAGCCTATCACAGTATAGCAAGGTTGGAAGAGACCTCAAAGATCATCAAGTCCAACCCACTACCACAGACCTCAAGACTAGACCATGGCACCAAGTGCCACGTCCAAACGTGCCTTGAACACCTCCAGGGACGGTGACTCCACCACCTCCCCGGGCAGCCCATTCCAGTAGCAAATGACTCTCTCAGTGAAGAACTTTCTCCTCACCTCGAGCCTAAACTTCCCCTGGCACAGCTTGAGACTGTGTCCTCTTGTTCTGGTGCTGATTGCCTGAGAGAAGAAAGCAACCTCCTGCTGGCCACAACCACCCTTCAGGTAGTTGTAGACAGCAATAAGGTCTCCTCTGAGCCTCCTCTTCACCAGGCTAAACAATCCCAG